>WWET01000460.1:639266-670835 GCA_011038615.1 Limnodynastes dumerilii | reverse complement strand
TGCTGAAGACTCTGCACTTGTGCTGAATCCTGGCTGCGTGATGTTAAAATTACAGATCATGACCTGGTTCCAGAGTCCCAATTTTCTCAAGCTTCCCCATCGCTGGCTGATTACAATGTGCCCTGCTATGATAGTATAGCTCATACTTACAGAATAGATGGAACAAAATGCCGTGATACTAAATCCACAATGAAACCCTGTCTCAAGGTGTGCCAATCACATACTCAGGTTAACCTGTGCCATAATCTATGGTAACACATATAGTAGATAGCATTGTATTGTGCTGATAACTAACTTTTTTTTTCATAGCTAGAGGATATTGAACAATTTAGGTGAAAAAGCCTTTTAAAATAGAATGTCAGATGGCAGGGTTTTCATGGGCTAAGAAATTGTAATCCTTGGATGTGATCTTTGAACATTTTAGGCTAGAATATAATACACAGACAGTGCCTTCATCTAAAGGAGGGAACAGGAACTTTCTGGGCTGTGGAGTCACAAACAAAAGAATTCTAGAAATAAAAAACTATCTGAATATCTAGAAAATTGTGCTCTGCCTCCTGCCCTGCAATAATGGGATCCCATCACTTCAGCTCAAGGGTAAAACGTATGCATGCTTTTTAAGGATACGTCTATTTCTGTTACAAAGAGGAGGTTAAGGCATACAGAGTATCAGCTTAGCACAAGGCCCCTTTTATTCTGTGTCAGAGGATGTGAACTCCCGCATCACTGCTCTGGCAACGTTCCCCTCATATTTTACTCTTCCAGACACGACTGTCTTAAAAAGAAATTCAAAACAGGGCTTGTAATAAGATGCTCATAAATAAAATGCCTCACTCTTTGTTCCAGGATTTGTCACCCCATCCTCCCTCTGGACTCTCCCTCCTCTACTCCCCAACAACTGAAACATCTAACCCCATTTCACAGACTACTCTCATTCAAACCACATGGTGATTTCCAGATGGGAACAGCAAGGAATAGGTCTTTGGTCCATGTCGGAGAAGACACAGTTACATTTGCTGTTGTGCTTATGCCCTGCATAAGGGAAATAAAGTTGAACCCCGCTGCATTAGAATATATAGAGAATTGCATTTCATCCACAGAGAGATTTTGGGCCTGATTCAGACTTAATAATGACAGCCAATTTCTGCACACGGCATGCGTAAATCTGGCTATGGGAACGCACTACGCATGTGCACATGGTAGATGTTAAACATCATAATTCTGATCGTACTTGACTTGTATGAAACTACGCACAATAGCGTGTGACATCCCTATGCAAGCCGAAAATACACAGTGTGTGGCAGGAGGAAGGCATTTACATTGTACAGAATGAGCTGAAGTTGGCACTTATGTACGACAAGGCGATACATACGACCAGAGATAAGCAAGGAAAAGTTAAGGTAGAGTTCTGAACGCGTAAGTCAGCTAAGTTACGAGGGGTGTGTCCAGGGGAGTGCATTATACTTAGCAGTGCGTAACTTGGGGACGCTTGCGTACGTAAAATGACCTTAAGTCTGGATCAGGCCCATTACCCCTAACTTGTCGCTGCTTTAGGTACATTACTGATAACATTGAAGCATTGTTACAGTAGATAAAACTCTGAGGCAATAGGAGTTATAAGGATATAAGTAATGTATAAGAAAATGAAAGTTTTCTCTACAAGTGTGTGCTTTGTGAATAGTTCTAGCTGCACAACATTACATTTAGATGAGTAGGCTGTCAGCCTGGGTCTACACCTGTCACAAACACCAGCACTTATTTTATACTCACAAAAACCTCTATCTATGCCTGCTTGTTCCCATGTGACTCAATTAGATCAATTGGACAACATGGTCATCCATTATAAGCATATATTTTGTATGGGTTGTTTATTTCTCTACTACCAGTTCTTCTTGTTACCCCATATATATCCATTGGGCCGTGTTCACAGACAGGGTTTACTTCCGTACAGTAGCCTCCGCTACTCTCCTATGTGAGGATTGTGGATCCACCAGCAAATCCCTCTGCGCGGAATCCTGAATTGTACATGAAGTCATGGCATCATGACTTTGCCCACCCCCATGTGTAGCTCCTACCTCATGTGTATCCGCCCATGCGGGGGGCTGATATCCTCACG
Source organism: Limnodynastes dumerilii (assembly GCA_011038615.1). Classification (NCBI taxonomy): domain Eukaryota; kingdom Metazoa; phylum Chordata; class Amphibia; order Anura; family Limnodynastidae; genus Limnodynastes; species Limnodynastes dumerilii. The sequence continues at coordinate 668,719 of WWET01000460.1, read as the reverse complement.
AAGCACAGCATTGGTCGGCTGCGCTCCATTGTGGGCATAATTGTATGGCGTATGTGCCAGTTTATAGCAGACTTCCATACGTAGCATATAGAAGCTTCCGGCGTTCTTAGTTAGGAGTCTGGGCCAATATGCACTGAAGTAATATAATCAGAGAATGTAGCCACTGTTCTGCTGAACAAAAAACACCAGTGAGATTAAGCACTTGTTCTCTTGGTGATACTAAAGCTGCAACTGGTTAGACTTCAGGTCCTGTCAGGTTTTTTGGAGGATGGGGGGCATTGCCCACTTGTTTAAGTGTGCGAGAAGGCAGTAATTGAAAGACATACTTTATATAGAGCGACTGACATCAGTTAGTGGAAAAGTTTTGTGGGCACCCACAAGAGGGCACAAGGATTCAGGTCAAACAAGATAAGCATACGACTTTCAAGAATGGGACTCCGGAGTCTTTAAAGTCTGCTGTACAGAAGCTGCCTGAGACTGCTACTTAGGTTGCCACTAATGAATTATATGCACAATCTAAGAGCTCATTTTGTTACACAGTAATGTTAGTGTCAGAGAGTACAAAAGAGTGATTCGCCAGCATCAAGTGCTACAATATAACACTATAGGTAATGTGTGGCACATTTTAACCGCTGCTTCTCTAGTGTACAGTGAGTGTTCCCACACTGCACTACACTCCTGCATTGTACATCTTATCTGTATAATTGTACTGTAGCTTGCTGCTGTACAATAGCACATACCCTCCAACATTTCTTATTGGAAAATAGGAACACCTGGGTGGGACATGTCTGTAAAGGGAGTGTGGCTTGTGCCTTGGAGGGGCATGGTTTTAATCTGCTCTCATTTGCATGTATGATAAGGTGTAAAATCTCACAGGAGAGGATCTTGTCACTTTAGCAGAGCTGTAGGAGTCTGTCCACGCAGCTCTGCTATAGTGATCAGATACTGCAGGACTGGAAGGTTAGTATGGGGAGAGGAAACTGCTGGGCCAGAATCCTTTTAGCCGGTACAGACCATTAAAAAAGGTACTTTAACTGCTAAATATGTACAGTTGGAGGTTATGATATCATTCATATATAAATGCTCTAATATACTCTGAATAACATATTGTACTGCTGTCATCAAATTTGCTATTGAATTGTGATCGTTTTCACAGCAACCTGTGAGTGTATAAGTGTGTGCGCACATTATTTTTATAGTATTTCCACTGGTAAATCTGAGCTGGAATATGGGTTCCTTTGCATTATCTGAATTCCCCAGAGTGATGAATGCATGAATGGGGGAACTGCACAAGGAGGAATGTCATATTGGGCCTGATCCAGACCTACGGCGGGCGGATGCGTAAGATCGGCTGTTTAGCTGATCTGCCCATGCGCCGGGCAGGGAAACTAGGGAAACCCTTTAGTCAGGACCGGGCATCCATAACTACAGCGTAGTTATGGTGGGGGGGGGGCGTTCCTCTCCATAACTACACTGTAGTTAGGAAAGGTAGGCGGCGGAGGCAGGGAAATGAGGAAGGGAGGGCTGGGTTAGGTTGTTACGCGTATTTACACTCTGTTATGCCGGCTGAAGTTAGCCTTCAGGGTAGCCTTCAGCCAACGTAACAGTGTGTAATTACGCCGGGCACAGGGGTGCTGTGCCATTGGGGCTGATCCTGAGCTACGCTGTGCCGTTTTGCGTATTTACGGCCAGCGTAGCTACTATGTACTCCCCCTGACACTCCCCCTGTGGCTGGCGTAATTACACTCGGTTACGCCGGCTGAAGGCTACCCTAAATTCAGCTGGCGTAACCAAGTGTACTTACGCCGGGACAGGAGCATAATGGCTCTAACCCTCCCCCTCCAGGCTAATTTCCCTGCCCCCGCCTAAAGCTGTAGTTACGGAGATGCCCGCCCCTTCCTCTGTAACTGCACTGTAGTTACGGACGCCAGATCCTGTACACAGACAATCAATGATTACGCCGGCAACATCTGCCTGTCGCATGTGCAGATCGGCAAAACTGCCTATATTATTTTTATTTATAACTCTTAACTTAGTTGTTTCACATTTGTGGGTGCCATACCGCTGGCACTCAAACCCTATGCTTAGTATCCGCTACCACAGGGATACTATCTCTTCTTGCCCTATACGGGTTAACCCCCCTAAAGTCGCAGGAAGCGGTCTTCTCCCCCTGTAGAGCCTCACAAGCTCTCCTACCTAACGTTTTGCAAATATTCTATTGTAATGTTATTTCTAAAATGTTGTTATTAGGTTGAATGTTTTGTTTTTTTTCTCTCACTCTCTTTCCACCTCCTCTCTTTCTCCACTTGGCACGACCTTCTCCTAACCCCTCCCCCCGGTGAAACCCAACTCTGGTACCTACCTCTTTCAGATATAACTTAAATGGCCTCTGCACATACTATGACACTCAACACAAACCCTGCTAACTTAAGCTCTATTAAAGTCTGTTCGGTAAACGCCAAAGGCTTGAATCAACCAGAAAAACGCTCCCCAGTGCTTTATTCTTGCCACCTGGAAAAGGTTGATGTCCTCTTTTTACAAGGGACACACCTCCAAATAGACACTAAAATTCAATTAAGGTCCAAATACTTTCCCAACATTTTTTACTCAAACAGCCCAGACGGGAAAAAAATGCTTTAGCCATTCTCTTTCCAAAACGCCTACACATTGCAGACTTGATCCAGCACTCCTTTGGAGATGGCCGGGGCCTTCTGGTCAACTGTACGATCTCACACAAGTGTTCTCCTTTGTTACTCTCTATGGGGTAGATCCAGAACTACGTTTTCCGTACGTTTACTCACGTTGCGTATTTTCACGTGCGTACCTTCTATACACTCCCCTAGGCACACCCCTTGAATGTACGTATTTTGTCAAGATACACTTTTCAAACCCTACCTTAACTTTTGCCAACGTAACCGCAGTGATCCGCACACGTACATATGGGCAACACGTATTTACGCAGCTAAGCACGCCCATACTGTACACTTTAAATACAAACCCCCGCCTACTTAACGTATTTCAGACGTATTTTGGACTCACGTAAAATTGGCACGCCCACACGTAAGTATTTACGTGATACATACGTGAATGGCCCATACGTTCACAATTACGCTACGTTACTGAGCGTATTTTCTATGGTGCGCATGCGCAGTACTTACCAAAAGGCGATTTTATGTCTCCGCCACGCGTAAATTTGCTCACAAGCGTTGTTCTGGATCTGGCCTTATGCCCCTAACCAGCATCAAGCCGCATTCATCATAGACTCACTGGAACGAATCGAAACACAATTTAACGTGATAATTGTCATGGGAGGTGACCTCAAATGGGTCATGGATCCATTATTAGACATGTCCACGGGTGCCCCAAGATTCCCCCAGCGCATCCATTGTAAGGTAAGGTGCACACTACACGACTTCCAACTGATGGACACTTGGCTACTGACACACCCTACCGACCACGACTATACATTTTTCTCCCCACTCCACAACTCTTATTCCCGACTTGACTATATTTTCCTCTCCCATAGACACCTTCATTTACTTCAAGAATCCTCAATTGGCCCCTCGACCTGGTCAGATCACACCCCAGTCTACCTAACACTTATCTTTCCCCACTCCCTAAATAGACCCTTCCATTGGAGACTAAATGAATCTCTGCTTCAAGACCCATCCTTCAAAACCCAGACTGAAACAGTCATTGACGATTATATTGCCCAGAATGACAGACAGGAAACCTCTAAGACAATCATATGGGAAGCGCAATGCTTAGCCATGTAGTTCTATCAGCACAGCATGCTTAAGGCTTTCAAGCATGGCGCGGTCGTTTTTGACACACAGGAAAACACATGTCAACTAGATTGACATGTGTTTTCCTGGCTCACAGGGAGAATTGCCACTAACTCACCTCTAGCCAAGTGCGATTTGGTAAACGGCGAGTTAATGGCGATTTGACTGTGAGTTTCATCGAGTCAAATCGACCTTTATGAATGCTGTGAGTTGTATACCTAACAGAGAGAAAAATCACATTCGCGATTTTAGGGGCTGCAATTTTCCAGAGCCCTAAACTCACGTGAGTTTAGCTTTTGTGAATATGGTGATTTCAATCTCACAGCAAACTCACGTGAGTTATGGCGATTTTTCCCTAAATCACCCTTTGTAAAAAGACCCCTTAGAAACACAACATAAAAAATCCTTAGCCCCACACACCCTTACACAATTAACCGAAGCCAGAAAGGAATTGGCATGCCTCCTAAATTTTAAAACAAAATATGCCTTCAGGCAATGTAGGCTGCAACACTACCTCTGGGGGAACAAACCGGGCAAGCTTCTGGCAAGGGCACTTAGGTCGCAGCGCTCGGCTACCTTTATTAGTAAAATCAAGAACCAGAGCGGAGTAATAAGTTATTCTGGTGTAGACATTGCTGCAGCTTTTAATTCTTACTATACTTCACTCTATAACCTTCAAAGGCCTCATTCGGCAACCTCCCTTCCCAGTAAACAGACTTTGGTAGCAGATTACCTACAAAAGTGTAACTTCCCAGTGCTTTAAGACGCTGATAGAGAAGTTTTGGAACGGCCTTTCATGCTCCAAGAACTTGAATGTCACCTCTCCTCCTAAACGCCCTCATTTCTATCTCAGAGTCAACTCCTCTCACTCGACACTCCCTAGAAGCCCACATAACCATAATTCCAAAGGAAGGCAAAGACCCCTCCCTCTGTGCAAATTACAGGCCAATATCCTTGCTCAATATTGATATTAAGCTTTTCGCTAAGATGATTGCCAACCGCTTAAAACCACTCTTACCGATGATCATTCACGAGGATCAGGCCGGCTTTATCCCAGGTAGAGAAGCCCGCGTCAATACAGTCAAAGCTATCAACCTCATGCACTACCTGGAGGTTTCATCCACTCCTGGACTCCTTCTTTCTACCAATGCAGAGAAGGCATTTGACAGGGTGGATTGGACTTTCCTAGAGGGCATCTTGTCACACATGGGTTTAGGATCGGTCTGTAAGCAAAGGATACCTTTTGGCCTTCATTACTCGTTCCTTAATCTCCCTTCTCAACCTCATGGCCGAGTTTGACAAATTCGGGAAAAATATCAAATTTCAAAATTAACTATACCAAAATTAACTATACCAATTCCAATCTCTGCAGGCATTGGTCAGAGATTTTGTTTGGGTAGGTAAACCACCGAGACTCGGTATAGGTGTCCTTTTCCATAAACGCTCCCAGGGAGGACTCCAGCTCCCAAATTTTAAAGAATATTACCATGCGGTACTTCTCTCCAGAATGCTAGACTGGACTAGAACCCCACCAAGTAAGCAATGGATAGATATTGAGGCATCATTCCTGAATCACCCCCCAGGGGTAGTTTCATGGCTTGACAAAACTTCCATCTTCCTCCCATCCTCTAATAGGCCCACTCTTTCGCTCCTGGATGAAACTCAAACGGCTCCCTCACATCTCTTTCCCAAATTCACCACTCATACCTCTCTCTGGCAATCCAGACTTCCCCCTGGTCTCTCCCCCTCACTCCTTTTGCATTGGAAGGGTGCTGAGACTGTGAGACCTCTGTCCCTAAGCGAAAATGGGACGTTACGGCTTTTTGCCTCTCGCCAGACCAATCTTAAACTTTCTTCCTTTGACTTTTGGCTCTATTTACAAGCAAGAGACTTCATCCAATGCAAAATTTATGTCAGGGGATCAGTTCGACCTCTTACACCCTTTGAAGACCTTTGCTCCTTGGCACAGTATCCCAGATACACAATTAGCTGACTCTATCAGATATGCCTAGACGGTTTATATGACACTCCCCCTCACTACACTAGAGTGTGGGAACGTGACAAACTGGCTAGCTCAACCAGTTTATGGGTCTTGGAAACCCACTACAAAGTCCTTCTCCGTTGGTATCGATGTCCAGACCAAATAGCTCAGATGCGCTTGGGGGTCTTGGGGACTTGTTGGAGGTGTGGATCGGACAGGGGAACATTGTTTCACAACTGGTGGAACTGCTCCAAAATAATTCCCTTCTGGTTGAAGATTATGAAGATCAAAGAAATGGCCCCCCTCATCCTCAGATCCCCAGAACCTCTTGGCCCCTCCTTTTGGCTCCTGAACAATATTGATTTGCCATTATCGCAATACAAAAAATCGCTCTTGTGACACTTGAATAGTGCGGCTAAAGCAGTCATTCCAATACACTGGAGATCGGAGGCCCCCCATCTCTGAAGGAGTGGTTCTCTAGGATAGACCTATATATGGATATGGACGATATCATCTCATCAGGCTTAGATTGTGCCCCTGAATTCACCACAACATGGTTTCCCTGGCTCCAATTCAAGGAAACCCACACCTACCGTTCAGCCTTAGGTCTTCCTGACCCATAAGGGAAGGGGGAAGGGATGGATGTGGAGAAAGGAAAAGAAAAAAAAAAGATTTAGCCATCTACAATGCTTCTCTTTATGCTGTGTAGTTGTGTTCCACCACCGGACCTCTTCTGCCCCCCCCCCCTCCTCCTTATCCCTCCTTCCTTATTCTTGTGTCTTCCATTCTCAATGCCTCTTCTTCTTTTCTGTCTTTTCTCTTTCCTTTTTCCAGAAGTAAAGAATGAAAATGTGCGCGGGAAGCTACCTATTTGCCTTACATTACTCCTATTGCATATACATGTAAGTGTTCCAAAATTGTACTCTTGATGTGTTAGCTACTTGTTCATGTATATTACACTTGCTTCTCGATAAAAACAAAAATAATTAGAAGAATAACCCCCTGGATTTCTATGGTTACCCAAAGTTTCTCAGTTTTTTCTCCAATACTCCCTATTAAAGTTGAATTTAACCCTTCCTTCACATACATTATTACGCCTCCTTTCAAATATTGCTACTCTATCCTTCCTAAATAAATGATATCCTGGTATAGCTAGGTCCAAGTCGTAATTTTCATTGCACCATGATTCCGTGATCCCACAATATCCATATTATCTCTTGACAATTGCAATTAAGTGATCTCTTGACAATTGCAATTAAGTGAGGGGCGTAAGGAAGGGGCCATACGCCCACACAGGGGGAGTGCCAGGGGGAGTCAACGATGTAACGCTGAGCGTTAGCACGCTCAGCGCTACATCGTTGATCTGGATCAGGCCCATTGTGAGTAACCTCCATACAGGTATAAACATCACCACAACCCACAGGCCTGAAGGAGTGTTAAATAAATATATTATATACAGTGGCTTATAGAAAGATTAACAGAACATGTGTGTTATACACAGATAAACCAATCCTTATTGCACTATTTAGCCCACACATTTTACCAATTAATATACCGGAGGACCCATTAGATGGATTATTATCACGCTGTCCCATTAATATGAATAGGGAAATTAAACTTAAAGACTCCAAAAGCTGCTGCATTCTTGCTGATATAAAGCTGCAGGCTCAGCAGATACAGCCTTTTACCATCCACAGAGTCTAATACTGGCAGCTTTTGCACTCCGGGATCCTGACGAAGAAGAAATAGTCATTTTGTGTTAAGGACAGGAGGACGCAACAAATAAAAAAATAAAGGCAGGGAAAGCGCTTCAAAATAATTAAACTCAGCAGCTGCTTGTTTTTAATGAGTTATGTCAGATAATGACATATGCTTCTGACTGTCTGACCATTAAAATAAATATTTTGCGTGTCATCAATAATTAAGAAGACATTTTCAGCAGATGCTGGTGTTATAGGGTTATTAAAATAGCATTCGCCCCAATTTAAGTTTACCTCACCACAGTATCTGCCATAATCTCTTCTTACTCTGCTATCTCCTTGGGTCAGATTTACTAAACTGGTTTGGAAAAGTGGAGATGTTGCCCATAGCAACTAATCAGATTCTAGCTTTCACTTTCCTATTACATACTAGAGAATGTCAGCTAGAATCTGATTGGTTGCTATGGGCAACATCTCCAATTTTCCAAACTTGCAGCTTAGTAAATCTGGCCCTAATCTTCTTATATGACAGCAACACATAACAATCACCTTGGTCACTTCAATCCACTATATATGAAAACCTGCATATTAGAAAATGAAAAAGAATGCTTGAAATATCTTATATACTTACACTGAACGTATGCTTAACTAAATATCCCCACAGTGCTGTCTGTGCTTTCAGAAATGTTTAACAGCATGGTGCTTCTTTGTGATCCCTCTGGGATAGAAGGCAACACTATAGACTCATACCTACCAAGTGTTCCGATTTGAATGGGACAGTCCCACTTTCGGGGGACTGTCCCGCTGTCCTACCCGCCTCACAACTTGTCCTGAGAGATCAGACTCTCGGGACAAAGTTGCTGTTTTGGGTTTTGTTTTTTTTTTGTTTTTTTAAAGCGCATGCCGCTGTGTATGCGGCTGGGCTTTTTAGAGGGCTCAACGGGTAATACAGGGCTCCTATGGCAGCCCTGTAGTACCAAATCTGTCCTACAGGGCTCCCGTAGGAGCCCTGTATTACCAGCGGTCACGTGACCGCAGAACAGACGCCGCAAGGAGAGAGGGAGCGCCTCAGTGGGAGAGCCGCGGAGGAAGTCAGAAGACATCAGAGGTAAGTAAAAAAAAAAGTCTGACATGAAGCTGGCACTGTTATTAAGGGGGAATATGGAGGCTGGCAATAAAGGGGCAAATGGAGGTTGGCATTAAGGGGGCAGATTGAGGCTGGCAATAAGGGGGCAAATGAAGGCTGGTATTGAGGGGGCAGATGGAGGCTGGCATTAAGGGGAGCAGATGGAGGCTGGCAATAAGGGGGCAGGTGGAGGCTAGCAATAAGGGGGAAGATGGAGGCTGGCATTTAGGGGGCAGATGAAGGCTGGCATTTGGGGACAGATATGGAGGCTGGCACTGGCAATAGGGGTCAGACATTGAGGCTGGCACTGGCAATAGTGGGCAGTTGGAGGCTGGCTCAAGCAATAGGGGGCAGATGGAGGCTGGCTCTGGCAATAGGGGGTAGACATGGAGGATGGCAATAATAATAAGGGGCAGACATATGGAGGCTGGACATATAATAAGGGGCAGACATATGGAGGCTGGACATATAATAATGGGCAAACATGGAGGTTGGCCATAGTACGGGGCAGACATGGAGGCTGGCTATAATAACAAGGGACAGACATGGAGGATGGCCATAATAATAGTGGGCAGACATGGAGGGTGGCCATAATAAGGGGCAAACATGGAGGCTGGCCATAATAATAAGGCGCAGACATGGATGCTGGACATAATAATAAAGGACAGTCATGGAGGCTGGACAAATAATAAAGGGGCAGATATGGAGGCTGGATGTTTAAACGGGCTGACATATGGAGGCTGGACAAATAATAAGGGGCAGACATATGGATGACTAATTTATTAAAAGAGGGATGCACTAGACTCGCTATCTGGGCATGTCAGACACACCCACTTTCCCCAGACATGCCCACTGGGCCGTACAAGACACACCCCTTCTACCAGGCCATGAAAATTTGTCCTTCTTTACAATTCTTAAATGTTGGGAGGTATGCAGTATATAAGGTTAATTTACAAATCGCAGACCTTCTTGTCTGCCAAGAGTATTTGAAGGCACATACCCACTTCGTGGCCTTTGGAAACAGTCCGATTAAATCAACCTGCGCCTACTGGAGGTTGGCATATGCTCTGGAATAACATCACATTATAGTCCAATCTGCTTCCACTTTAGGACCACATTTGAATTCTTTTTTTTTTTTTTTATTAGTTTTTCTCCTGTAATGCTGCTCGGTTTATTTTTTACTCCTTTTTGGTCAAAATTATTTATGGGAATAAGAGTACCTTAAAAACATGTTTTTGTATGTGTGTGCATGTGTGTGTGCACACATGTGTGTGGGTGAGTGCATCTTTTACCAAAACAATGGAGAAATCGACACAGTTAGGGATCACTGGTTCTTGAAATCTCTTTAGAAAACATGCTTGCAAATACAGATAAGCTTTACTGTACCTCCCAACAACCCTGAGTTGGACAGGAAAGAATTGCAAAGGTTATAAATCATTCTCTGTGGCAACTTTATCCACATGTGGTAGAATGAAGGAGGTTTGTTACTTTCTGAGCAATGAGTAATAGTGTATTCAGCAGAGTAAAGGCTCCATTTACAATATGGTGATGACTTTGTTTTCATGAGATAAAGGGCTCCATTTACTATCATTAGCGCATCAAACCCTAATAATAGCAACTTACCCCTCTGGTGAGGTACCATGATGATCATTAGCGCGTCTTTTGCTGACATCGTTCGACTACGCATGGAAACTAAGTCCCGACACATGCACAGCAGTTACCTTTAGAGACTGTAAAATTTTAATTCCCGAAAGGTAAAATCACTGCGCATGCGCCGGGATTAGTGACAGAGGCGTGCCCGGTCACGTAAGTTTAAAAAGCTTCATTCTCTGGGGGGTTTTTTTGTGTTTTTTTTAAATAAATATATTTATTATGTAAACATTTATTAAAACTGGTAAAAAAAAATGTTTTCTATTTTTTTTTCTACTTAAAGTTTAATGTTTTTTTACTTAACTGTATTCCAGCGGTCTCCCGATATGTGCCCCCCTTTTCCTCCCCCTAATAACAGCTATTAGGGGGAGGAAAGGGGGGATATATGGGGGGACACTGGAGTTCTTACCCTAATGCCAGCTTCAGATGGCGTTATTTAACGTGTCGGCGCAGATTGTTAAAATCATGGTTTCTACGGCAATGATATAATCGTAAATAAAGAATTTTTCATTTTCATATGATAAAGCCCGTTTTCACATGAAAATGGACTTTATCATATGAAAACGATCTTCGTAATTGGAGCCCAAAGACCGTTCTCAGGTGAAAACCGTCTTTACCTCCTAAAAAAAAAGTCACAACCATTTACAAAGCTATTATTGACATGGAAACCATGTCGATCATTAGCCTCAGGAGGCCGGCTGATCCATGTATTTAATTCAATGTACTTAATGTCGGCGTTGATTTTAACATTCCGCGACGATACTTTATATAACGCCATATCAGCATGATGTTAGTGTAAATTTTCCAGCAGTCTCCCCATATACCTGTTATTAGGGGGAGGAAAGGGGGGGAGAATGCATAGGGAGACCGCTGGGATACACAGCCAGCATGTCCATGTTAATTAAAAAATTTAAGATAACGGACCTGATTCACACTTAAGAACGTGATAGGTTCCTAAATATACGCAACTAATAGCAATGAAACTCCCACAACACACCCCCGGTTTTTAGATTCTTATGTGATTTACGAGTGCCATAGGGCTCCCTTAACTGTAGTTTTGCATTTCAATGCGTAGGACGTCTAATAATGATCCAAAGTGCATAGCCGCACCTTCGTTGCGTGATTTCAATTCCTCCCTCCACCCATTTCTGCGTATCGTCCTATTTACTTATTCATAGAACGCCCATTTCTACGTATGTTATTATGAACCTACAGATTTAGGTTCGTAGTGTATAAGCACGGAATTTGCAAACATAAGTCCAAAGCAAATAGCGTATAAAAGTTACTACATATGCGCATTGCATCCGTTCTTAAAGATAAGCACTTAAAATCAGAAGCATTCTTAAGTGTGAATCAGGTCTAACATTTTTATTATTATTATTTATAAGCACGGAATTTACAAACATAAGTCCAACGCAAATAGCGTATAAAAGTTACTACGTATGCGCATTGCATCCGTTCTTAAAGATGCGCACCTTAAATTTAGAAGCATTCTGAAGTTTGAATCAGGTCTAACATTTTTATTATTATTATTATTATTAAAAAATATAAATATATATTTTAATAATTTGAAAAATAAATAATAAAAAAAAATAATCTTTACATTTACATAAATGTTTTGCCCAGTGGAATCACCAATGGTGTTGTTTGTTTGTATGAACAAGGGGTATTCCAGTAGCCAAAAGAAAAAGAAAGAGTCAGCTCACCTGTCCAGTGCTAAGCATGTCTCTGTCCCTCTCTCTGAAGTTAAGTCCCAATGGATGAACAGTGGTTTATACTTTTGGGACTTGATACTTTCAAAGCCCCAAAAAATAGTCACTGTGCCAGGACTTTTCATCCGAGCGAGGCCCAACGTCTCCGCCAAAGGTTCAGCGGACCATTGTCCTCGTCGGAGGGATAAATGGACCCCTAAATACCTAGCAATAGCATAGTAGGTGCCATGGCGATCCTCTTTCTATAGCAAGGGAATTACCTATCCCCAGTAATCCACTGTGGTCCTCTTCTCTAGTTACACATTCCATTTACTTTTGTTTGGTGCTTGTGAGTGAGTTTACTAAGCATCTGAAAAGATAAGAACATGGAAAATGGAGACATTGGAGAAGAGGAGAAGATAGCTTTGTATTAGTACAAATGGACCCGGGAGAATAGAAGGGTTTTTCCAGGGTCTGACCCGGGTAGGGGTGCAACTCTGCTCGCACACAACAGAACCTGATTGAAGGGATTTGTTTACTATTGACGGGAGCTACACGCCGCCAATCACACTGTCAGGGCAGACCCGCACCCTGGAATTTCCAGGGTCAACCCTGTGACCCTGGGATGATCTGTTTGACACAGAAATATCTCAGGTTTAGTAAGACACAGGGTGACTCCTGAGACCCGTTATTAGGGTCATAGAAATTTGGGTTTATAGCACAAACTCTTTTGATCATATAAAAAAAGTTTCTGAATAAGGTTCTAAATGTGGATACCTCTGTGTTCCCACAATCCTTTACTCTCCTCTCCATTCTCTTTTCATTACTTTTTGGAATATAGTGTCTTGTAGACAAAGTGGAAATATAAGGCAGCAATGTAAGAGCATTTAGATACATGGCCATGCAGGAAAATGAAAAGCAGGAGGTGGCCGTGTCATGCTGTAATGGAAAGCTGTAGAGAGGAAGAATCCGTCCTATTCACAGGGGAACGCATTAGACCCTTAGCCAGTGCCAAGGAACTGAGGGCTGTAACAGGGACAAAAGCCCCAAGTGCCGTCATTGAAAGATCTGCAGAGCTCAGGAGGCTGGGGATCTGTGCACAGCACACGCTGGAGAGAAGTGCTCTATTCCAGGCTCGACTGCTAATTCACACTTGGCTCCAGCATTTCCCAGGCTCAGAGCCATAATGTGTTATGTCTTTATACAGTTCCTGCTAAAAAGAGGTTTATTTCTCATATCACTTATACACATTGTTATGGGCACATTTTTTATTGGAGAGGGGAACAATATGAAAGCACCATAGCTAAAGACCACAGCATTATGATTACTAAATCATCTATACTAATCACTAGCAAAAAAGTGTTCATATTGAGAACCTCTTCTTTCATTGTCACTAGCACAATGGAGATCAAATGCTACTGACCAACCTCCCAAGCCCAGAGGGCTAATGAAGCATGCTGGGAGCAGAGAGTTCCCCCAAACTAATTTCTTTCTTCCCACACTAAGATCCATTTCTCTGCACGGTGTCTAACAGCAACATCCTGGTAGATTCCACACCTTTCCCTTCACACCAGCTTTCATATGATATAGGCTTTAAAGTCTTCACTCCTTATATGCTTTCTTTTCCTATGATTTTTCTTTTAAAATATTAAGTGAATAGGCTATCTGGTGAGCATATGCTTAAAGCAGTTTGGGGGATTAGTTTATTCCATTAAATGTACACAATGTATAAAGTATCTTTCTTTAAGGCTTAAGTTAAACTCTTTAAAGCTTTTCTATATGTTAAAATATTCTGAAATGTCATTGTTTTGTGATTTCCGTTGATTAAATGCCAGAAATAGTGATTATACCTAACAGGTCCAGCCCAGTGAGAGCGTACAAAGTATCTTAAAGACATTATGTGAGATCTCTTATCAATATGTCACCCCATCAATATACTGCCTAAACAGATGTCTAACACTTTCACAAATGCTCGGACTGTGTGGATTTGAACATCTCCTCCCTTTCCCAGACACAAATCCAACACTTTCTCTAATCCCCCCTTAGGTTTAGATGCATGGGGGCTTCCAGCTGGGCGGAACGTGGAAAAGTGCAACTTATTAATATCCAGCCAGGAGTCAATCAATCACCTCCGGGGCTGGCACCCTGATTCAAACAGGATCAAAGCCCCCCTTAGTGAGAGGGGATGGAATGACAACAAGAAAGCCAACTGAACCAATCCCCCCTGGACCATTCCATTTTAGGGGAGATTAGGGTTTGACATGAGTAAGGAGCAGTCTAGCTTTGCTCAGATATGCATGGAATCTCTCTCTTTATTTTGTCAACATTAAAGCAGACCAGTCCAGTGAAAGAGGAAAAAAGAATGATTGCAATTGATTTAAAGCGAAGGGAAGTGCCTGTTCTTCAGTTAAATATGTTACAAAGCACTTTGTGGAGCCTGTTTTGCCCAGGATACAATGTGGCTTTCAGAGACCAAATGCAATCAGAATCAGCACTGGGTAATAGAAGCTGTCCTGGGAATTTCTAATATGAGATAAGATAATGTTATCTAGGGAGAAAGCAGGCAGGACCTGAGAGCAGATTCCAGCTCTGCATATGAGAAGGGCACTGTACTGTTAGGGCAATTTAACCCCTTCATTGATGTAGCACTGTATTACATTAGTGCTTGAAAAATAGTAATGTCCCTTTTTTATTATTACTTTTTTCTATTATCACATTTCTGACAAATGAAATATAAACCTAACCCTAACCTGTCACCCATCTGCATATGTCTGTGATATTTTGCTGACACATTTATTCAGCAAACGTTTACTCCCTGTGGCTTCTATAGTATAATCACTTATCAGTTCCTGAGAGTCAATCAGGTTAAACTGTACTTTGCATGAAATTGTTTTCCAGTAAACTTGATTTTACTGAAGTCAGGTAACCGCTGCTGCGCCACTTCCCGTCCCATGAAAGCTCAATCTTTTAGTTTAGTTAATAGCAGTGTTGCCGACTCTCCCGGAATATCCGGGAGACTCACGAAATTCGGGCAGTTCTCCCGGGAGAGACGGCAAATCTCCCGCAAGTGACTTGAGGCCTGTGGTTTCATGGAAACCATAGCCTCAAGTGCTGCCCCAGCCCTGATCCCTATTACAGCTAAAAATGGGTAAATATTAGTCAAGGGGTGGGACTTAATGATGTGATTTGCATAAATCGCACAATTAAGCCCCCTGCATGCATGAATAGCTTCCCTCGGGTTCTCCCGGAGGGAAGTTGTTAAAAGTCGGCAATCCTGGTAAATAGTTTTAAAAAATTCTCCTAAAACAGACCCCGAACCAGAGTTAGGAGTAGTTACAAAATGCATGTCAAAACCTGGACAAACCATAGACTTGATCCACATTTAAGTGCTTAATCCAAAATTTTGATATCCAATATTCTGCATGCAGGAGAGAGGCATTCACCCTGCACTCCAGCATGTGGGATATTTCTGTGGCCAGGACCCTAACTTAAGTATTCCTTATTCAATTCCATTGCATATCTGTGCGTACAGAATACTGAATCCTACATAAGGGCTTAGCAATAATTGGGTTGCTTTTCCGGCAACCTTTTGCAGGAATAAAATGACAGGTTTTGCTTAAATTGTTAATTAGTCATAGGCAATATAGTCACTGCACTGCCAGTCTGCAACATAGAAATGGTACTTTTTCACACTGCAAGCCTCGGATGAAGATGTAAGTAAATATGTAGTATAATTGGGTCAGGTTTAGTAGAAAGCACAGTGGGCATCAGCCTAAGGGCAGCTGAAGCTGAGAGATGGTGCGTTCTCTGTATACTACAGCTCTGCTGTAATTTTTTTATATTTTGTCAACAAAGATAAAGGAATTGACTATAACCAACTGTTGTTATGTAAGGAGTTGATCTAGAGTCTTTAGGCAAATGGAATGCACTCCCATTTACAGGAATATAAATGTAACCAAAACTTTTGAATACTATAAGCTATGAAAAACATTTCTTGTGCGTATCTACAGCCATCCAAACTCCTCCTCTATGTGTATGTCCAGCCAGTCATTCTGTTCCCTTCCTTGTATGCCCAGCCAGCTTTCTGCCACCTCCTCTTGTGTGTCCAGTCAGCCTTCTGCCTCCTCCTAGGTCACACCAGCGTTATCGTGGCAAAATGGCGGGTTGATGTGCAGAGAAAGAGTTTCCTGTGAATGATATCTGCATGTCTGCACGCACTGCCCCTTATGTAAAGTAACAAAGGGGTGAGGCGTTGCAGCCCATGTCCCGGGCCCCAAAGCTCTTGGTGGTGGCCCTGGTGCATGCAACCATAGACATAGACATTGCCTGGTGTGACACAGAAGAATGCAATTAGCAATGAACCAGGAAATATCTGTGTCCATAGCTGCTCTGTTAAGTTTGTACTTCTTCAACAACAAACAAAAAAAACAGAGGCACCCATAATAGACAGGTGCTTCATGGATAATTCTGCAACACCTTCTCACATGCCATTCATTTTTACCAACTTTCTCAATTTGTGCAACAACTTCTTTCCCCATTCTCTAATTTTCCCTCTCCTAATATAGCAGTATGTCACCTAAATCAAACCCTAGTAACTGTCCTTGACCAAGTCATTCCAGCTACTCCTCTTGTATCACAGTGACTCCATTGTCGACCGTGGCACACTAATGACACACGAAACCTTAATAAACTCTCCCGCAAAATAGAACGTTGCTGGCACAAATCCTATTTTCTTGATGACTGCCCTGGACAATGCCAAATAATCCTATTTTCTCATTTCTACTCAGACTTCTAACCCCAAACACCTCTATCATACATTTAATTCCCTACTGAGCTCTCCTGTGCACAATCCACCAACCTCCATCAATGCCCAAGATCTTGCAATGGACATTAAGTTCAAGACTGACAAAATAAGACAGGAATTATCCTCCTACTCCTCATCTAATAACATACTATTCAACACTCTTCCTCCACCCTCTGACACTATGGGCCAGATCCAGACCTACGACCGCTAGTGTATTTACGCTCGCCGTAGTCTTGAAAATACTGTTTTGCATGTTGTGCGCATACGTGCGGCAGATGTTACGACCATAAACCCTGAAAGTACTTACGAGACTAGGATCAACGGCGTAACTACAGACGAAAGGGCGTGCCAGACATACGACACCCGTAATTACACTTCAGAGGCGGGGTGAGGCATTTAAATCGTAGAGTGTGGGCGTGCTTAGGTGCGAAAGCACGTTCAGCCATTAAGGCGGACAGCAGTTATGCTTGGAAAAGTTAAGGTAGGGTTTGGCAAGCGTAAATCGGCAAAAATATGTATGACCAAGAGCAGTGCATAGTAATTACGAAAGCCTAAATACGCTACGCGTTGAAATGTAAACCGAACATAGGTCTGGATCTGGCCCTATGTCATCATTCAATCAAACAAATCAAGAGGAAATATCTGCTCTTTTCTTCTCTTCTTACTCTACTACCTGTCCTCTTGATCCTGTACCCTCAAAATTCAGTCGATGTTAATCTTCTGTCTGCTTTCCAAACCCTACCTTAACTTTTGCCCATGTAACCAATGTCATCCGCACACGTACGGATGTGCAACACGTATTTACGCAGCTAAGCACGCCCATACTGTACACTTTAAATACAAACCCCCGCCTACATAGCGTATTTCAGACGTATTTTTGACTCACGTAAAATTGGCACGCCCACACATAAGGATTTACGCGATACATTCGTGAATGGCCCATAAGTTCACATTTACGCTACGTTAAGGAGCGTATTTTCTATGGTGCGCATGCGCAGTACTTACCAAAACGCGATTTTACGTGTCCGCCACGCGTAAATTTGCTCACAAGCANATGTCCGCCACACGTAAATTCGCTCACAAGCGTTGTTCTGGATCTGCCCCACAGTCCTTTCCTGGATCACTTCCTACATCTCTAATCGCTCTTTCAGTGTTCGCTTTTCTGGATCTACCTCTCCTGCACTTCCACTATCTGTTGGAGTAAAAAAAGACTCAGTCTTGGGTCCATTCCTTTCTCTATCTACACCTCTTCCCTTGGACAACTAATAAAGTCATTTGGTTTTCAACATCATCTCTGTGCAGCTGATACACAAATCTACTTATCCACTCCTGATCTATCACCAACCGTGCTGGCCTGCGTAACTGAATGCCTTTCTGCCATTTCATCCTAGATGTCCTCTCACCATCTCTAACTCAATCTCTTAAAAAACAGAGCTATTAATATTTCCTCCTGCCAACAAAAGCTACCCACCCGGTCTCTCTATTTCTGTTGACAAAACTGAAATATTCTTTGTGCTTCAAGGTTGACTTTGAACTGTCCTTTGTGCCCCACATACAATCTGTTTCTAAATCCTGTTATATACACCTAATAACATTTCCAGATTACGAAAATATCTCTCACAACACACTGCTAAAACTCTCATTCATGCACTAATCATCTCCTGCATTGTTTACTGCAATGCTCTCCTTATTGACCTCCTACATTATAAATTGACCCTTCTACAGTCTATATTGCATGCAGCAGCAAGACTGATTTTCCTTGCAAAATGCTCTAATAGAGCTATTCCACTCTGTCAATCTCTACATTGGTTGCTTGTTTACAACAGAATCAAATACAAAATCCTCCTGCTAATCTATAAAGCCACAAACAAAACTGCACCTGCGTACATATCATCACTTGTTTTAAGATATATCCCAGCTCATTCTCTATGATCATAACAAGATTTACAACTCTCTTCTACACTTTATAAATGCTGTGATAGTTACAGGACTTCTCCCGGGCTGCACCAACTCTCTTGAATAACCTTCCTCACCCATTAAGACTATCCCCTACTTTCCAACTTTCAGGCCCACCCTTAAAGCTCACCTCTTCAGACAAGCTTATCAGATTCTTCAAGCTTCTTAAGCTTTATTTACCATATTAACAACCACTTTGCTTTTCACTGTGCCTTTCTTTTACATTATTAACACAAACTCGAACACTCTCTCTTTCTATTCTAAAATTCCCTCATCTCTGTTACTAACACTGCTGTGTGACTGGATCATGCAGATCCTGGACCTCTCTCTCTCCTTCACCCCCCACATCCGTGCCCTCTCACTGTCCTGCCACTTTCATCTCCGCAACATTGCTCGCATCAGACCCTTCTTAACTGCAGATTCCACTATAACACCAATTCACTCTCTTGTTTTCTCCCGTCGGAACTACAGCAACATTCTCCTCTCTGGCCTCTTTCTGGTCCATCTCACACCCCTATAATCTGTACTAAATGCTGTAGCAAGACTCATCTTTCTCTCCCAATGCACTGCCTCCAACTTTCCTCTCTGTCAATCTCAACACTGGCTTCCTGTCCCATTCAGAATTCTCTTCAAGCTTCTCACCACAACTTACAAGACTCTCTCCTCCACCACTCCCTACCTCTTCTCCCTTATCTCCATCCACACTTTCTCCCGTCCACTTCACTCTGCTGGTGACCGGTGCCTTAACTCCAACCTTATAACCACTTCTCACTCCCGCATCCAAGACTTCTCCCGGGTCGTCCCTCTCCATTGGAACAATCTACCACATCCTATCAGGCATTCCAGCACACTGCAATCCTTAAACTCTCCCTTAAAACCCACTTCTTCAGGCTAGCCTACCCTTCCACCACCTAGGCTTACCTGCCCTCCCCATCTTCATCACTCTGTCTCCTGTTTGTTCACCCTTTCTCACTTAGCATGTTAGCTTTTATAAGCAGGATCCTCCACCTTCCTGTCATCATCATCCCTCTACCCTGTCCTCATCACTTCCCACCTTTTCTCTCTACTGTCTATCTCTCTCCTTATTCATCTGCTCCTACATACACATATCCAGCATCTTTATTTTCCTTACATATTGTTCTGCTATTTTTGTACTGTATTTAAATTTTGATTTGTACATGTATTGTATTCCTTATTAATGTTTTTAAACCCTCTGTTAATTATTATATTGTATATGTAACTATTGCCATTGCCTCTGTATGGCGCTGCGGATACTGTGTGGCACCTAATAAATAAATGTTAATAATAATAATCACTGACCACTTTTACCATACAACCTGGCTGGTCCATTGTGTGATCATAAGCACTTACCCTTATGTATCAAGTCATGTCCTATAGAGCGTAAGCTTGTGAGCAGGACCCTCTTACCCACCCAGTCTGTTTATAAATACCCAGTCTTGTTTATACTAATTGTAAAAATTGTAAAGCACTACGTAATCTGCTGGCGCTATATAAAAACATAATAATAATAATAATAATAATAATAATAATAATAATAACAACAACAGAAAACCCACCACTAGCCTAACATGTTCCACATCACAGTATGATTAAACTGCCCCTCATGTGCAAACAGAGAGCAGAGGGGAAAGCAGTAGTGGAACTTACCTATTCTACCAAAAATATGATTCAAACAAAATGTTGTCATAATCCATTATTTTTACACGTGATCATACCAAGTTGTTTTAATGAGTTAAAGCCTAATCTTTACTGTTGGAAAAATAAACACATAAAGGAAAAGTTTACTGGAAGGTAACAATAGTAAGTTAATATAGATGTTTCAGGAAACCATCCATATCAAAAATATCTTGTCAAATATTTCAATTGCCTGTATCAGTATTGCAAAAGGCCAGACAAAATGAACTTGGAGACAGTCCTGTTTTTGTCAAGCCAATTTTTCAAGGCAATCTGGACATTCACTGCAAGATTCCAATAATTATTTGTCCCCGTCAGCCCCTCCTGCCTGCCCTAGAGTCATTCTGCAGATTTCCCTCAATCTCCTCTGCTCTGAGTTACGGTCTCTCTCAGGTCTGAATGTGAAAACTTTATTAAACAGACCTTGACTTAGAGGAGAGGAAAGACCTCTTACTCCCAAACACCTGTTTCCTTTAAACTTTTTCTCCAGTGGAAAAATCCATCTTTCATTTCAGTTTTTCTTAGTATATACATATAATATATATAAATGTACATAAGGCAGCAGCACTCTTGCAGGAGGTTGCCAGCTGTAAAGGCTCTTTCACTAGATTGGATAGACCATATAAGTCGGTCCAGATGGCTTCAGGAATCCTAAGGTCTGTCTGAAAATAAATATGTAACTTTTTATGCCAGTGCAAAACTTTAGCAATTTTTTTTTGTCATACACAGACTATACCACATTCCTGGTGGCTCTAAGAGCCATTGACCCATACAATAGTATCTTCTGTGTTAAGTCTGCATCCAGTGTTTAGACGAAGCAATGATTGTTTAGCAATGTCATCACTAGTCAAAATGTAAACAGCGGTCAATCTTTTTATTTAGTCCTCTGTATTTTCTTTCTCAGTTTTCCTAACAACATTGTACAGTATGTATGGTCTAGAAGGAACATCAAGTGAGACAACTGTTGTGAAGCTGAAGCTGTCTGAAGTTGTCAGTTTTGATTGACAATAGAGGTCCTCCAGCTGGAGTTCAGGGCAACCGAGGAGATCCACAAAATGTATAACAAGGAAACGTGGACATCTAAGCACAAAACAACCAGCTATATTCTACAGTGCTGATGGTACATTGGTCCTACACTGTATGACAACAAACAATCAGGTGATATAGGACCTGATCCAGAGCTGTACGCAATACGGTGGCTCAGGGAGTAGCAGTTGTGACTCACAGCGCTGAGGTCATGTGTTCGATTCCTGGACTAGGCTTTATCTGTGTGGAGTTTGCATGTTCTCCCTGTGTTTGCATGGGGTTTCTCCTGGTGCTCCGGTTTCCTCCCACATGCCAAAAATCTGCTGGTAGATTCATTGACTCCAACAGGGGCAGGGACTGATGTGAATGTCTAATGTTCTCTGTAAAGCGCTGCTGATAATTTGTGGCGCTATATAAATAAGCGTTTACATCAGAATGCAAGCAGTCAGGTCTGGATCACGGTAATAACATGCTCAACATTTCTGCATACATAGTAGAAAGGAATGCTGAGATACACTATTAGGAATAGAGTAATCTCTAGATAAGGTTTATTAACTATTAGTTAGAAGGCATCAAGGAACTATAATCCCATAATATTGGGCACCTGTGCGGAAGAGAAAACATAGATCAACATGAGGGTTTAGAAACTTGTATATTATAACAAAAAGAACTTATCAACTATAAGTCAAATATTAAAATCATGGTAGGAGGGGAGCACGGAATTGTGTAAGTATGCTATTTGCTAAATTATTCATTTATGGTTAATTGATTTACAATATGCTAGAGCATCAGGCAACAACTACATTTAAGTGCAGGGTAAAATAACAACTCTGCTGCAGCTACTAAATAAAGTCAAGTTGAACAAAATAATGTATAATGTATAACTCTTAATGTTTTCATTGCAAATTTTAATAATCAAAAAGTACTCTATTGATAAATACAGTTGTTCCATAGGCCTTAAGGGTATAAAAACCTTATGCACATGGGCAGCTTGTTCAGTTAGGTTACAAGGCACTCTCCTGGAGGTGCAGTCAGAAAAGGGGGCTGTTGTCAAGAATCCACTCACGCCATGACATCCAAAAGGTACACAGTGCATAAAGTCTATACACAGTATATGGTACGGTACAGTCCTTCCATTTATACCAGCCTGATGTTTATTGAACCCATCAAATAGATTAAGCCATACAACTGACACCGCAAGTTTCTGGAGGTCCAGGAACCAACCTGCAATGATTGCATTATAATGTACTTCACAAAAGTTTGAGACATAAATATAAATATGAGAAATGCAATTTATATAGAAAATGATAAATGTCAAAGGAGAAGTAGAGGGGCATTTATGTGTTTTGGACATCATTGGGGGAAGGACTTTGTATACTAGATATTTCATAGAATTTGCAAAGTGGAACTGACCAAACATGGGAGTGGATGCTATGTAATAATCAATTGAATGGTGTGCTTTCCATGACTGATAGTACAGGGAGAGTGAAAAGTATAACAGAACATTGTGTACCGTAATTTCAATGTTAACGTTATTAATTAAAATCTGACCTTGGTCATACTGACCTAAAAAATATTCTCCTTCAATTTCATGACTGGCACAATGTTGTCTAAATACTGAGAGGAGAATATCTGTATTTCTGAAATGTTCAGATTTTGATTTCACTAAGAAAGAAATCTACATTATTCATATATATTTATTTTATTGCACAAATAATAACTTTTAGCCAGTCTGTAATCTAAATTTTTATTAATGTATATAAATCCTGACACATTGCACAAGGGATATGCATGTATTGATGTATGAGTACATTATACAAGGATAAATAATAATTGTACATACAACTGCACATACAGTACCCATAGCAGTCGTATATATTTAAAGAGTCCTCAGACACAACATCATTAATCCTAGAGATGCAACAATCCCAGCGTCCCACAGCTTCACTCGAAAAAATACAAACCACATCCCAAACAGGGTTGAAGGCAGAATCGGATTTAAAACTCATGTGGCCCTAGACAGGATGCCAGTTTAGGGCCCCCGCAAGGGCACCTGCATGTCGGGAATGACAGCTCTTGTCTGATAAGACCACAAGAGTGATTAACAGTGTTGGATCCGGCCAGCCACGGGCCCCTTGGGCTCGCCAGGTTGCCTTGTGTGTAATCTGGCCCTTGTTGAAGGTGTTGCCTTAACATAAATGTAGCTGGGCATTACCAACTGGTACAGCTTAACAGAGGACATTACCCATTGATAAAACTAAAGGAACATTTCCAACACTGCTGGTGGAATCCTGTTACCCATAGTGATAGCCCAGGGAAGAGGTATTACCAGGGCCGGCGGGACCCGCTCCACGGGGGGTATGCAGTTGCATCCAGGCGCCATGCTGGATAGGCGCTCATTGCTTAAGAATCATTTTATACCAAGATGCTATGGAAAATTCAGAAATAAGGTTAAATACCACAATCCCTAAAAACATATTAAAATAACCAAAATATTCCAGTCTATACTACAGAAAGACTCATGATTGTAATGACCTAATTATCTCAGTGGAGACCCCCACCCGTAAATACATATAACAAGAAAATATATATGGTATAAAAAAATAAGCTTATGTTTAGCTGGTGGTACATGGCAAACATGTATTTGCTAACTATGCAACAGTGCAACACTTGTCACTGTACAACATCAAGGGACATCAAATACAAGTGTTGCTTCAGGGACACTGGCCTCACATACCTTTAATGCACTAAAGAAAAGATGCCCAAAGCTGAAAAGGGACACAAAAACAAAGACAGAAGGTGTGCAAAGAAGAATTACAGCCTGCAGAGACAGAGAGTTACTGGCAGATGTTAAAAGGCTGATGTGGGTCTTTCAATATTTAATGATTGAAAAACAGAAGCATTACCATGTCAGATGTGGAGGTAAATTGAAAGCTGCTTTACAAGTCCGACAAAACACATATAAAAGACACAGTTTGCAACAGCCGTACAGAGAGAACAGCTGCCATATACAACGTTGCTGGGTATGACCTCATATATAGAGCATTTGTCCAAAACACATATCAAAACGGTGCTTTCACAGCAGTTATAGCAGGCTCCTTATCATGCTGTTTATTTTTAGAATGCAGTGGTATGCATAGTAAAACAAATATGGTGGAAAGAGAGCTAAGAGAACACTGGTGTTTTTCATTGAATGTTAAACTTAAATATCAGTCAAAGGTTGTTCAAAGCTAGCTGCCATATTTCTCTTAGTTGTTGTAGATGCCACTCATTAGCGCTCCTATGATATCAATGCTGAAATCTCCCTAATATAGAAAATGCAAATATTGCAGCGCATATAATGTCGAATGCTCTTGTTTTGACAATGTACCCATCTTGAATGTGCTGCTAGAAGAGGAAGGTTATGGTTAGGCTGTAGGACAGTGAGGGTTAAGCCTAGGCTGCTAGAAGGGGGAAGGTTGAGTCCGAATAGACTGCTAGAAGGGGAAGGTTAAGGTTAGGCTGCAGGACAGTGAGGGTTAAGCTTAGGCTGCTAGAAGGTGAAGGTTAGAGTCAGGCTGCGGGACATGGAGGGTTATATTTTTAGACTGCTAGAAGGAAAAAGTTAGGGTGAGGCTGCTAGAAGGGAAGAGTTAGGGTTAGGCTGCGAGACAGGGAGTGTTATGGTTAGGAGAAGGTTAAGGTATTGGAATCTTCGAAGAGACTCTAGTTGCTGGAGCAACAGAAACAGACAAAGAATCATCCCCATTGGCTGTGGAGTATGTATGTTCTCCTCGTGTCTGCAGGGGTTTCCTCCCACACACCAAATACATGGCTAAGTTAATTGGCTGTTGACTAAATTAAGCCTAGTCTGTGATGAACTATAAATGTAGCTCCGATGGGGCAGGGACTGAAGTGAATTTGAAATATTCTCTGTAAAGCGCTGTGTAATCTGATGGCACTATATAAAAGCCTGTGTATAAATAGCATTTCCTTGCCGGGGTGGGATCTTTTACATGAGGTAATCGTAGTAGGGAACCACACCCCACTCCAAGGGTCAGTTAGTATTGTGGAGAATAAAGTAGCGATGCAAGACAAAAGTTTAATGATTCCGTTTTCTAGTGACATTGGACCAGATTCACAGGTAAGAGTGAGTTAGGGGTGGACAGATCCGCACCAAACTCACTTGTTCAGCCCCTAACCCGCCCCCTTTGCTTAGGTACCTTATGGTAAGAGTACCATAGGGCTACTTTATCTTACCGTGTGTAGCTTCCTCCTTAAGAAGGAAACAATGTACGGAGAATGCCCCTCCCCCGCCCTCCCCGGCTAATCTAAATCCCTCTCACTTCTAACTTAACACTCCCCGAGGCGGCATAAGTATGTCTTGTTCTTTCTAAACTACTCCATGCGGTCCTTAAACTGGTATGTAGATTGCGTAAATGTACTACTGCACATGCGCAGTAGTCACATTCTTAAAATTACGCACCTAAGAAACCGGAGCTTCTTAAGTGTGAATCCGGTCCATTGTGTCTGATCCAGACTCGAACATACACCTGATGGTGTAACAAATGTCTACTTTCATTTGGATTGTGCATGCTTAGAACAAATGCATACATACTTGTGGTGCTCCATACCTGAACACAGCTTACTGCTTGCTCAGAGGAGGGGTTCTATGGGAGGAAAGGGGGTGGACAAACATAGTCAACGCAAGTGCACTCGATGTGGACCCAGACATTAATGTAAATATGCACATTTACCCCTCATTATTTTTACCAAGTAATTGTCAAGTGCTCGCACCAAGGATAACAACCAATCCCATTATACATATCAGTGAACTACCCAACATCGCTGGAGAAAATAAACGATGTAATGTGTCTGTACCCAATGATCAGTACTTGCATTCGGATTCGGAGTTGCATTCACATCTGGATTATGCCTAAACCTCTCAATATGTGTGTTGGGTTTTACCAAATGCAGGATGAGTTTGTATTTATGTTTCCGTCTGTATCAGTTTCCACAAATTTCTGCCTATTACAGCAATGGGGTTGTAGTGAAGGTATAAGGGGAAAGTAAGAGGCACTGGCTAGGAATGATGGAAGTAGCTGTGCTCAGAGGGATTCCAGCCGCTTACATTTTATAGGAAATGTTCATTAATATGTACACACCAATAAATGTTTGTGACTGCTGCAAAGAAGAAAGTGAAACCCCCTCTCCGTAACCCTCTCCTTTTATTAGCCTAACCCTACCCATAGCCTTAACCTAATGATCTGTAGCCTAACTCTAACCCTAATGAAGGGTAAAACAGTAGAAGAGTTGAAACATGCTTGGGATAAATATAAGGATATCCTAAATCTAATTGAGGGTAAATAGGGTCAGTAGAGTTTTAAATAAACAACTGGGCAGACTGTATGGGTCATGTGGCTCTTATCTGCCATCACTTTCTATGTATGTCCCACAGCCTACCCTTAATCTGCTCCCGTTCTCACAGACCGACCCAGCCCATTCCTTTTTCGACTGGGTGTTGGGGAGAGAACATTTTGCTATTAAAAATAGGTACTTTAGTGAAATAGGGCCTTTCACTATAAGTTACCATTCGCATTGCCTCCTAAGCAATTCAACATGGCTTTGCTCAGGTGTAACTTTCTAACTGATTTCCTCTGTTTTCAAACTCTGGTCCACCATTTTCCCTATAATTGGATGACTTGCTTGGAGTCTTCCAGAAAGTATGTGATCTTTGACATAAACATATGGCAGAGTGCATATCAGAAAGGCAGTCTTATTCATTTAGGAAGGTGTGTATATTTCCCACGTTCACTTTGAAGGTTTGAAGGTACATACCTCATACAGTTATCTAGCTGTATCCTTCTGCTCCCACATTAACCAGAGTTATTGCTGATGGGAAAAGTTTGTTTCTCTTTGGCAATGAAAATGTTAATAAACCATCTTTGTACACGAGATGCCCTGTGGGTCTCGAAAAAACATTTGGGAAATTGAACTGAAAGGAAGCCTGCAAAAAATGCCCCTTAGACTTTTAATATTTCAGACTCTGCTGTGTCTGGGCTTCTCATATGCTTTTTATTTTTGTTCAACCCCCCTTATTCATTTAACCCTTCTCAACCTGTATGTATTATAAGCTACACTGTGCTCCAATATTTTGTTGCAATTTCCTCCTTTCCTTGAGATTTATTTTATTTTAGATATGTCAGCAACACACTGTGCAGTCACTTTATAAAGACTGCGTGTTTTACCATTCCATAACATGCTGTTTGGGGACTGTAATTCATTAAGTCATACAGCAACCTCTTCAGTAAAGGATCAAGGAGCATACTTGTCATTATTCACCTCTAGAAGGCTAAAAAGGTAATTTGTTATCGCCACTTTTATGGAGATAAAAAGAAAATACAGTTTCATTATTTTATATTTTATTACTGTGACAGCTAAACAATTCTTAGCTGAGCAAAAACTATGTAGAGGAATAACCGAAAATGAAGATTATATACATCAAAATCTATTGCAAGATATAGTTTTGAGAAACTATGAGTCTCAGCATGCTTTTATTGGACAGGCATGGATGATACTTGACAAAGCATGCTGGGATTTGTAGTTTCACAAAAACTGGAGAGCTACAGGTTGGCTACCTTTGATATAAGGCAATATCAACAGCTATAAACACAGAATGGAAGTTGCTCAATCAATTTATAGGTATATCAACAGCTATAACTACTCTCACTTTAAAGGTTGCATTAAAATAATAAAAATAACAAAAAACTGTAATTGTATTTACAGCTAAAAAGGACAAAAACTGATTTTAAATACTTATTTTGACTATATCCAGAGATATCTAAAATCAGGAAATATTATTTCAAAATGAACTCATCAAAAACTGACAAGTAACGAAAAATTAATTAATTAATATATAATTAATATAATTTATAATTATAATATATAATTTATTATGTAGTAATTACAAAGGCCCCTCCTTTGTTTCCAAAAAGGTCTGGAATAATAAGGTAATTATTAATAGTCTGAGAGTACCTTCACTAACATCACGTGGTATATGCAATCTCTCGGAAGACACACCACGGCAAGCTTCATGACTCAGTATAAGAAGTGTCGTCCCAAACATTAGTATAACACAGTGGGCCAGATTTGCAAAGCTGCGGGTTTGGAAAAGTGGAAAAATTTGCCCATAGCAACCAATCAGATTCTAGCTGACATTCTCCAGTATGTAATAGGAAAATGAGAGCTAGAATCTGATTGGTTGCTATAGGCAACATCACTTTTCCAAACCCGCACCTTAGTAAATCTGGACCAGTATGTACAAAGAAAAAAAGGCCATGAGTCCATCTTACCTGACACCTAATCCCTGTCTGAGCAGATTTCTAATTCCAGGAAAGGAACATACTGTGCATGTGCATTGCTTTCCCTGTCGAGACTTAGAAATTTTACAAAATTGACTACACCTTCATGTTACCAGACGATAATCAGACTCCTTAGTAATGTTTATATCTGTTGCAGAACTAAAAGTGCTTATTTTCTATTAAAAATAAATGGTGTTCAGTATAAGCAAATGTGTTTTGTAAAACTGGGACAGCTTGTCCTTGCAGTACCTGTTCCTCTGCTCCCATTGGTTCGGCGCAGTTCTTTTATTCCTTGAAGAACAGACGCAGTCTCAGGCCAGCTGCATAAGGCTGATGCTTGTGCTGTGTGTTTTACTCTGTTTACCAGCGCTCTACACTCCAGAACTGAATGCATCAAGCCTGCATCTGGCAAGTTATTCAACCACAGTGATCGAAGTGCTGAACTCAGTCCATTTCTATCTAAACAATCAATGATGATTATTATTATCTTGTATTGATGATGTGCCAATTGATGACACAATGCCAAAAATATGTGAGAAGACATCCAAGATCAAAATATGTGCCACATATGCGTAACCCTGGCAGCACTGATATGAATCCAATAGATCTGACAATGCAAAGTGAGGTGTTCACAAGGGAGACATTGATCTGGTCCTTTGTTACACACAAAGGGCCTGATCCAGAGCTACACTGTGCCGC
>WWET01000460.1:615116-631990 GCA_011038615.1 Limnodynastes dumerilii | reverse complement strand
ATATATAGAAGACAGAAATAAGTAAATATAACATTAATATATAATAAAATATATTTAGTTATAAAGAAAAATGTGCATAAATATCTGAAATAATCAACTAAATTCACACAACAATGTTGAGTCACACATATAAACATTTAACATGATTATAACCAACATATAAATATAAAATATATACTCTTAAATGGATATATTTTCTCGTTAGGAAATAGATTTAAATAAAGCCAAAGATGTAAAAAATGGCATGTGACCCCATGCCCCCTTTATCTGAATTCCTAACATCTTCCCCTCCTTTACAAATATAAATAAATAAAATAAAATTCTTATCCACTTTCATATAAAAAGTCATACCCCCATCCCCACTCCACAAAATTATACCCCAAATCAGACTCCCAACTTATTATTAAAAAGGAGACCCTAGATCAGATATTTCACCATAAATTATTAAACACCAGACCACAGATCATATTCCTCTTCCTCATTAAATGTCAGACCCCACACCTTCAGATTGCTAACTTTTCAGACTCACGTCCCTGCCTTGTAATTGGTGGATAAATTCCATCATCTGCCTTTCAGTGTAATGAGATCACTCACCACTCTGAAGGATGAATGGTCAGAGCCATCCACCGTTTGGCTTGCTGATAGCCTGAAAGTGACTGGCAGCTGGGACACAGGGAGAGGAAGCTGCACATCTTTAACCTGCAATCATTGCACAGCCAGAAAAAGCAGTTTGGTTGTAGGACAGGTGCACTGCACACCCTACAACATATTACCCAAGTGTCCAGATTACAGACATGGAGACTGGACATTACAATGGGAAGACACAGAGGCTGGACATTACAATGGGCAGACATGGAGGCTGGACATTAAAAGGGGCAAACATGGAGATTGGATATTACAAGGGGCAGACATGGAGGCTGGACATTAAAAGGGGTAGACATGGAGGCTGGACATTATAAGGGCAGACATGGAGGCTGGGCATTAAAAGGGGCAGACATATAAGCTGGACATTAAAAGGGACAAACATAGAGGTTGGACATTACAAGTGGCAGACATGGTGGCTGGACATTATAAGGGGCAGACATAGAAGCTAGACATGAAATGGGGCAGACATGGAAGCTAGACATTATAAGGGGCAGACATGGAGGCTGGACATTACAAGGGGCAGACATAGAGGCTGGACATTAAATGGGGTAGACATGGAAGCTGTACATTACAAGGGGACAGACATGGAGGCTCAACATTAAAAGGGGCAGACATAGAAGCTGGACATTAAAAGGGTCAGGCATGGAGGCTGAACATTAAAAGGGGCAGACATGGAGGCTGGACATTAGATAGGGCAGACATGGAGGCTGGACATTACAAACAACAGATGTGGAAGATGCATTTTAAAAGGGGCAGACATGGAGGCTGGACATTACAAGGGGCAGACATGCACACTGGGCATCACAATGGGCGGACATAGAAGCTGGACATTAAAAGGGGCAGGCATGGAGACTGAACATTAAAAGGGACAGACATGGAGGCTGGACATTACAAGGGGCAGACATGGAGGCTGGAGATTAAAAGGGGCAGAATTGAAGGCTGGACTTTAAAAGGGACAGACATGGAGGTTGGACATTAAAAGGGGCAGACATGGAGGCTATACATTTAAAGGGGCAGACATGGTGGCTAGACAGTACAAGGAGCAGACATGGAGGCTGGACATTACAGGGGCAGACATGGAGGCTGAACATTACAAACAGCAGACATGGAGGCTGGACATTACAAGGGGCAGACATGGAGGCTGGACATTACAAGGGGCAGACCCGAAGGCTGGACATTACAAGGGGCAGACATGGAGTTTGGACATTACAAGGGGCAGACATGGAGGCTGCACATTATAAGGGGACAGACATAGAGGCTGGACATTACAAGGGGACAGACATAAAGACTGGACATTAAAAGGGGCAGACATGGAGGCTGAACACTACAAGGAGCAGACATGGAGGCTGGACATTACAGATGGCAGACATGGAAGCTGAACATTAAAATGGGCAAACATAGAGGCTGGATATTAAAAGGAGAAGACATGGAGGCTGGACAAATAATAAAGAGGAAGACATGGAGGCTGGACAAACAAACAGGGGAAACATATGGAGGCTGGACAAATAAACAGGGGAAACATATGGAGGCTGGACATCATAAGGGGCATATATGGAGGTAGACAAACAAAGGTGTGGATATGGAGGCTGGACATATGAAGGCTGGACAAATAATAAAAGTCAGACATATGGATGGCTGAATAAATAAAAAGGCCATGCACTAGACCTGCTGGTCTGGGCGTTGCAAGACACACTTTCTCTACCAGGCCGCAAAATGTTGTCCCTCTTTAAAATTCTCAAATGTTGGGAGGTATGCCCTACAACCATTATATATGCCACTGGCTGTTTCAAGGAAAACACCAGCACTAAACACTGCTGAGCTGAGATTTGCTTAGCATAAGAAGGATGACTTTGAAGTGGGTGTGTCTGGTTTTCATCCAAATGGGTGACCTTGTAAAAATCCCTGGAGAATTTTCATCAAAGCAAATGAAAATCGTGCTAGAGGGAAAAAACAAGACATTTTGGATATGAAATTAGTTTTCAGCATGCAAAAGAAATATATCTGATATTCCATCAGTATGTATTATAGAGTCCCATGTGTTGAAATTAGATGCTTATCAGATCAAGAGTGAGGCTAGAAATCTCTGAACATTGTTGTGAGCATAACTGGTGTAGTAGAAGACAGTATGTACAGAAAAACAAATGAATCCTGAGATAAAGTCAAATGGTCTGTAACAGACTGCTGTAGCTGTAGAGAGGAAATCATCAACAGCTCATTCAACTTTAGTGTTTTCTGACAAAGAAATACCATAGTAACATCAGGGAACAAAGCTGTATCATAATATAATTTTAACAACATTTAAGAAAGTGCATCTTGTTATTTAAAACAGCTACTGTCACTATACGTATTCCTGAAGGTGAGAATACTGACAATGTATTGTGCTTTTCTTTGTTTTGAAGATATCTATGAGGATGAATCAGGAAAGGCTGGCTGAAGAGATGCATATCTCTCAGTATGCCACCATACATTTCTCAGGACCCTGTTAGTGTTCTGACCCATGACTACTAAGTAGCGTGACAAACCACTTAGCATACACTTAGCCACCTGCATAATACTTTTGGTGGCAGTTTTTAGGATAAACACATATACATACACATACACCTCAGCAGTTCCTGTAGGTTCACTAGTATTCTTAGACAATCCCAAACTATGGCCCTGGCTGGAATATATCAGGGTTGCAGACTCTCTCAGAATGTCCGAGAGACTCCCGAAATTCGGGCAGTACTCCCGGTATCCCGGGAGAGCCAGCAAATCTCCCGCAAGTGACTTAAGGCCCGTGGTTTTACTGAAACCACGGCCTCAAGTCCTGCCCCCCTGCCTAGCAACACTAGTATACTAGTGTTGCTAGGCACAGGAAGGGACTTGATGACATCAAGCCCCGTCCCGACCCCTATTTCAAGTAAAAACGGGTCAGTATGAGCAAGGGGCAGAGCCTAATGACACGATTTGCATAACCGCGTCATTAAGCCCCGCTCCCTCCATGCGTCACTAGCTTCTCTCCGGGATCTCCCGGAGAGAAGCTGTCAAAAGTCGGCAACCATGGAATATATGATGTGTCACCACCACAAATTTTAAGTTGCTACCTGAGGAAATTTACCAACCTTATAACTGGCACTGCCAGCATGATGTATTTGAACTATATTTTAGCCTTAAAATAAATTCTTTCCAGGAAACCATTTATAAGAAGCACTGACCATTTGTGCTGATATTTAACACTGATCGTGACTAAAAGCCCAGCAATATATCAGATTGCTTATCAACAGCAAACAATGCCCAATTAAGAACTATCATGTGCTGGTCAGAGTAATGTAACTAAATACATCAGTCTGTTTGTGATATGTGTCTAAAACTTGAATGAATAATGAATTACTACCAGGAAGCGAGTACAGTTTGTTACATTGTGAGATCCAATGACTTAAGATAGTGTATAAAATGGCTTCCCTGTCAGTCACATATTTATAGTCCTCTAGCTGCTTTGTAATTATATAAACAGACAATAAATGTAATTACCAAAGTGTTTTCAAGTTTGTTTTAACATAATCTCTTCTTGGTGTGAGACACCACCTTGTATCATCTTTAGTTTGGCTATTGAAGGGAACACTGAAAGAGTTAAAGTGCATCACATCTGCAGCACAGATGTTAACCATGGTTTGTACAGTAGGGACATAAAGCAGTTTTCTCATATGTAATTGTGTCAAAAATCTGCTGGAGCCAGCAGGGAAGAGAGTTCTCGGACAGCGATTAGAAGATCTCACAACATAATAATTTGTTCATGTACTGCAGATAGTCGTTTCCCTTCTCTACTGGATTCAGTATTAGGACATAGGACTGGATCTAGACTTCTGCAGAGTGGGCTTGCATTACAATGTCTGCTTTTGCACAACTAAAACACATTCTGCACAATCCAGCGTTCTGATATTTAGGATCTATCTCTCGGATCTCCGTGCGAGTGATGAGAGTAGTCTTCAGTGCACTTGTATAATCTCGTGCAGGATGAGTTCTAAAATATATAAAACAACAGGGATAAATAGTGATGCTTTCTCCTCCTCATGGTTCATGTTTCATGCCAGTGTTAGTATCTGTAATCTGTATCTGTCTTTATATTTATTGTCTCATGTCTGCTATACTGGGTTACATAAGAGAAGCATATAAATATCATGACTCTGGACCCATGTGAATATCCAACAGTTACTCTCTTTTTAAGGCCACACAGAATGACAGTCAATTCATGCACTGAGTATAAAAAAGGTGCAAAGCACAGTGACAAAGCACAAAGTGCATCCAGCACGAATGCACCTATGTAAGTAGTAAATAGAAAATACTGGTTTTCTGTGTAGATGCCTAAAAACATTAAACTTAGCTATAACTCTAACAAATATTAATACTGAAAAGACACAGGCCTGTATTCAGAGTACCAGACGTATAACATATTCGTCCGGTCTTTAGCGATTTTTACTACTGCGCATGTGTAGTAATTTTTTTACGTAATCTTCGTATCTTTTTCTTACGTAGATTGCATAAATGAAAGACCGCATTTACGTAATCTATGTAAGAAAAAGATACGTAGATTACATAAAAAAATGACTACGCATGCGCAGTAGTAAAAACTGCTAAACACCGGACGTATATGTTATACGTCTGGTACTCTGAACACGGGCGACAGTGTGAATTAGTGAGACTAGTAAAGCAAATAAAGCATAAAAATAGGACAATCTGGAATAGGAGTTGATGGTCCTGTTACTGGATTGTTTTTTTAATGTTTATGTTGTTTTCTTGATGTGTTCCTGTTCTTCCAGCGATTTAATTAAATGTTTATATGGAAGAATTCTGTTTATACATCTATATGTAAATCTATACATATCTTCTATACTAATGTTAATGGGCCAGATCCAGAACTACGTCCATCTTCCATAGACGGACGGAGTTCAATAAACAGTAGCTACTGCGCATGCGTAGCAACTATTGTACGTAATCTGCGTATCTTTTAGACCGCATATACGCAATCTACGTATCGAAATGATACGCAGATTACATACAATAGCTACTATGCATGCACAGTAGCTACTGTTTATTGAACTCCGTCCGTCTATGGAAGACGGACGTGGTTCTGGATCCGGCCCAATATGAGAATTATTCCCTTGAAAAAAAGAGAACCAATAGATTTGATTTCAATTATATTTTTATTGAGAGACTCTTTGGACATCAGTCTATGAAATATGACCTCAATCTGGATTCTTTATCAGAGGCCAACTGATAATAGGCAACATGTGGGCTTGGCTATATGTAGGTGTCTTGGAGAAAAAGCAGTCTGTTTTCAGTAGACACAGTTACTAGGGTATAAATAATTATAATATTTTTGTTTAGTAAGTGTAAATGTTACTTAGGGGTTTAAGGTCTACAAATATTGCCAAAGTTTATCAGACTATATTAAAGTATAACAAAGCAATTCAAGTGCTTTTATAAGGATACTGGTGTGATTACAAATGTGCATTATTATTTATGGAGATAAGAGCAGATTCAATTGACCATGATGACAGCAATAAGCAATTATAGTAGCTGAACATCATGAATTTTATCTCGTGATAAAATCAGTGATGTTAAATCACGTGATATGAATCTGGAGGTACACTGCACTCAACTGAATCTGTCCTTAAGTGTATCACTGCATAAAATGCAAAAGTTTGCCTACGAAAAAATAATAAGCCAGATCCAGATATATACCAAGGAGGCGCTTTTCAGGCGCTATTCAGAAAATGCTCCCTTCTGGTACTGCGACACGTGCGGGCACCACAATTGAAAAATAGACAATGAAGGAATTCTGGATCCAAATCCTGGTAACTGGACAGGCCAGAGCTCGAAGCCTCAGCCCATATGTGCAATTTACATTTCTGCCCACCCCAATATTATTAACAGGATATTGGTAGTTTTTCATTTTAAAGTACTATACTATTAAAGTACTGTACTATTAAATAAATGGTTAATAATATTGTAGAGTTTTAAAAACATTTTAAACAAATATCCAGATCCACAACTCCGCTTGACACCTGACTTCCGCAAGCTGTTTGTGGAATTCGTCTTTTTTTTTTTGCCACTGCCCATACTCGTGCCAGATGTTACACAGATGTTCCATGATATCTGCATGCCTAATTCCTGCAAGCGGGGCAGTAATAGACATGCAGATGGGGCTGAGTGGGCAATGGCAGGCCCTTCCTCATGCATCTATGTCCGGAGAGATTCAGGAAATAGGCTAGAAGGGAAAAGGGAAGGCGAGAGGGTGATGTCATAAATGAGGTGGGAGTGGGATGATGGAAGATGAGGTAGAGGTATAGGGCAAGATTGGGGGTGGGGGGATGAGCATGGGAGAGTAGGTGAAGGAGGATTAAGCTTGTTAGAAGTGAGTAGAAGTAAGTTTTGAATGACCACTGTGCAGCAAATTTACTGGCTAGGGGATAACCTGATGGGTTGTAAGAGAATGGAAATTAGGTTTTAAAATGTAGGTAGCAGTGAAGCTGGTTAGAGCTTTTTAAGTGAATCTGAAAAACCTAAGGCGCATTCTGTAGTGGGGCAGGGGGAGTTATCAATATAGAGTTTGACAGAAAACGAATGTGGAGGTTGACCT
Organism: Limnodynastes dumerilii; assembly: GCA_011038615.1. Classification (NCBI taxonomy): domain Eukaryota; kingdom Metazoa; phylum Chordata; class Amphibia; order Anura; family Limnodynastidae; genus Limnodynastes; species Limnodynastes dumerilii. Next base: position 624,726 of record WWET01000460.1, on the reverse strand, counting down.
CCAAGAGAGGAAGATAACAATTGCAGTGGCATTGAATACAGACTGCAGGAAGGCCAGACAGGAGAGAGAGATGCTGGATGAGAGGAGGTTACAGTAGTCAAGACAGGGAAATGATTATTGATTGTATGAGAGTTTTGGTAGCATCAGTGGTAATAAGTGAAGAAGAAGTAGAAATCCAGGATGACACCCAGGAAGTGGACTTGGGTAACAGAGGTGATGACTGTGTTGATGAAGGAGACTGGAGGTAAGGAAACATGTGCTGGGTAAAGACCATTAGTTCTGATTTGTTGAGCTTTAGGAAAAGTTGGGATATCCAAGAGGTGGAGAAGAGGCAGGAGGACACATTAAAGATGTCAGGAGATAATATATAGATTTGTGGGACATCAGAATAGAGGTGGGACTGGATGATAAAGGAACTGATAGATTTACCCAACAAGGAGGTGTACAGAGAGTAGGGAAGAGGATCTGAGGGACTCGTACTTGTAGTGCTGAAGATATGGAAGAGGAGTCAGAAAGTCAAAGACAGAGAATGAGTGATGAGAGTAATAGGAGTCGAAACAAGCCAGAACAGTGTCAGAAAGAGAAAGAGATATTTACCTTCAGTTTAGTTTGAGATTTAGGATATCCTTATATTTATCTCATGCAGGTTTGAAATGTTCTACTGTGTTAGCATCAACCACCTCAGATGGGAGACTAGCACCCTTTCAGTGAAGTAATTTTTTGGCACGTTTCCTCTACCATCCTCCAGTTAATATTCATGCCCTCGTGTTCTGTTACACCTCTTTCTTTAAAAAATGCCACCCTCCTCTAGCCGATCATAACCCTTGATATCCCCTTTCTTCCTTCCCTGCTTCAAGCTATACATATTTAGTTCCTCTAGACTTTCTTGGTATGTTTTTCAGGCCATGGACCATTTTAGTTGCTCTTCTTTGCACAGTATCTAATGTATTTATCTCTTATGTTACAGTATTCTGGGTGAGGTTGTACTAGCGATCTATAAAGAGGCATCACTACTTCTCTCTTTCTGCTACTACTTCCTCTCCCTATGCAACCATGCATCTGACTTGCCTTTCTCATTGCTTTGTTACATTGCTTGACTACCTTTAAGTCACATGAAATAATGACTCCTAGAACCCTTTACTCCTCAGTAGTTTTTAATGGAGTGCCATTAATGATATATTGAGCTTTTGGGTTTTTGTGCCCTAAGTGCATGATTTTGCACTTTTTGACATTAAACTGCAGTTGCCACACTCTTGACCATTCCTCCAGTCTACATAGATCATCCCTTATTATTTGTACACCTCCTGGCATGTCTACCCCGTTACATATCTTTGTGTCATCTGCAAAAAAGGCATATTTTCCCCTCGATATCAAAGGCAATATCACCTTTATAGATATTAAATAGCACTGGTCCAAGTGCAGAACCTTGGGGTACTCCACTGGTTACCTTACCATCCCCAGAAGGGATTCCATTTACTACAACCCTCTGTTGTCTATCCTGTAACCAAGATAGCATCCATGCAACTATGTTTAAGTACAAACCCCAAGTTTCCAGCTTATTTAACTATCTGCGATGTGGAACAGTGTCAAAACCCTTACTAAAATCTAGATAAGCTATGTCTACAGCTCCCGTTTATCTAATACTTTACTAAATCGGTCAAAAAATTCAAAAAGGTTTGTTTGACATGATCTACCCCCAGTGAATCCATGCTGCTTGGGATCCTGTAAGTTACTGGATTTAAGATAATGTACAATTTGTTCTTTTGAAAGTGTTTCCATCAGTTTCCCTACTACTGATGTTAGGCTCACTGGTCGGTAGTTTTCCACTTCCTCCCTACTTCCCTTTTTATGCAGAGGGACAACATTTTTTTTTACTATTTTCCAGTCCTCTGGACTCACCCCAATTATTAGTGACTGGTTGAATAATTCAGTTAATGGTTTTGCCAGTACCCCTCTAAGCTCTTTTAGTATCCTAGGATGTATCCCATCTGATACCATTGATTTGTCCACTTTCAGCTTTAAAAGTTCTTTTAATACCTGCTCCTCAGTGAAAGCAGTAGTAATTGCCTCCTTTGTATTAATAGCCTTCCCATTTAAAAGTGGTCCATTCCCCTCTCTTTCTTTTGTGAATAATGGAGTTGGATACCCCTAACCATAGAATCCCCCACAAGAAGTGCAGTCCTTTTTTCCGCCATCAGGTTCCCTCAACACCTCATGTTCTACATTACCTGTTGTAAAGCACTCCAGCTCTCCAAGTGCTACATATGAGTTTTGCAAGGATACAGCCTGTACAATGTGTCCTTGCGCAAGTGGAACCTTCTTGCCAGCATTCTTCACCATAGTCCACCCAGTACGCCTCCTGGGAATTCTCTGAGGCAATGATGGCATCAAAGATACAGACATCCTGCATATCTCACCATGCAGTCAACGTAAATAGCATAAAGTTGCTTTTCGGCTGTTCCTATTTCAAATGTGATACATTGCAGAATTATTTTTTATGAGTGGGAATTGCATACCCACCCATTAATTTTCGGAAGAGCGGTGCTCCAGGGATCGATTGCTATGCCTCATCGAGGCATAAGCACTCGATATCCCAGCCACTTCGGAACTGACTGGGATCGAAAGAGGGCCATTTGCAATGGAGACCCACACTCGTTTATAACGGTCACCTGTGGGCAGTACCACCTGACTTAGGGTTAGGCTGCAAGTGGGGGGATTTAGGGTTAGGCTGCAAAGGGGGGAGACATAGGGGTAGGCTGCGAGGGGGGACTTAGGTTAAGGCTGCAAGGGGGTGACTTAGGGTTAGGGAGTGGGATTGCTTATCTTTCAGAGCACAGAGTTCGGTGCTCCAGGGATCGATTGCTATGCCTCATCGAGGCATAAGCACTCGATATCCCAGCCACTTCGGAACTGACTGGGATCGAAATAGGGCCATTTGCAATGGAGACCCACACTCGTTTATAACGGTCACCTGTGGGCAGTACCACCTGACTTAGGGTTAGGCTGCAAGTGGGGGGATTTAGGGTTAGGCTGCAAAGGGGGGAGACATAGGGGTAGGCTGCGAGGGGGGACTTAGGTTAAGGCTGCAAGGGGGTGACTTAGGGTTAGGGAGTGGGATTGCTTATCTTTCAGAGCACAGAGTTCGGTGCTCCAGGGATCGATTGCTATGCCTCATCGAGGCATAAGCACTCGATATCCCAGCCACTTCGGAACTGACTGGGATCGAAATAGGGCCATTTGCAATGGAGACCCACACTCGTTTATAACGGTCACCTGTGGGCAGTACCACCATCAGGGGGGTACAGACAGGATTCAGGCCCCATGAATTCTGATGGAGGCCCTGTCTATGGGTTCTCTGCATTGCCTACAGCAATCACTGTTGGGCTCTGGTGGGCTCTCTGTGGTCAGCATAGCAGTAACTGTTGTAGATAATGGTCACTGTTGAGCTCTCTGCATAGTGTATAGGTCATTTGTGTGTATTGTGCATTGTGGTCACTGGTGTTAAATGTTAAACTGTTTATAAATTAGATATTATATGTTATATATAGTTCTTGTCCTCTTATCTGGCAAGTAGCTAGTAGCTACGCCGGGCAACATCTGCATGCGCAGATCGGCAAAGCTGTCGATCTTATGCATACAGCCGCCGTAACTATGGCAGTTCTGGATCAGGCCCACAGTGCGTAAGAGGCCTGTTTTGACTAAAGGGCACATGCATCCTGCAGATGTTTCTATCAATTTATGATAGTAACTTCTATTATACGGAACTTAGTTCCATATGATAGTTGTTCTATCCGATAGGACCGCTCGTCTCGTCCATCTGCACAAATTCCGAAAGATGGGCGGGGGGAAGATAGAAATGTTACAGTAGGGGCTGGGTTTAGGAGACACGCATGCATCAGCAGTCATACAGACCACTGAGCCGTACGTTTACTTTAAGGCAGTCATATGGCAGCGTAACTGCCATAAAGCCTGCACGAAAGAGGGGAGTGACAGGGGAAGTTCACTCTCCTCTCTCGTGCGTAATGCCAGACTCTCACCTGTACAGAAAGCATGTGGGTGTCTGGATCCGGTCCCTTGTTTGTAACTGTGCTGTTCTGCATTATTAAACATCCAAATCTGCAAAGCAAAGAGGTACTGATCTATAGTCAGGGGCTAACTGTAGCAGATCACCCAGAAAGAGACATGCTCTCAAACACAATAAACCTAGGGAAATGTTCGGTTATAATCCAATACCATATACCATTGTATAAATCACATGATATAGTAGTCATGTCACTTACACTATTATTAGCAGTGCTGTCATACCATATGCTGGGATGTAACCCTAAGTTCCAAACAACATTTTGCTAGGGGTCCAGTAAGAGATGCATCACTAATGTTACTGGTGGCTCCGTATTGCAGGATGTATCGAATACCAACATAAATTAAGGTAACATCTACTGACTATGTGAGCTGCACGTTCTATTTCTCTTGAACAAATACATATCGCACCAAACAAAGTGTTTTTGTCATAAACCCTGCAGGCAATGGAAGCTCAAATGTGCTGGAAAAACAGGGAGGAGGATCATCTCTGAAAAGATGTGTCATATGTCCTGTCAATAGACAGATCCAGTCGTCAGACATGAACGTAGGTTTAATTGACTTGAAAGGAGACATATGTTTTAATGCATTTTTAATTCCATTTTTTTTTATCTGCCATGTGTCCTGTACACTCTCTTGGATGTTGATGTCACACTTTACATTTACCAACTGATATTTAAACTGACACAATACATGGATGATAGTTCCGGGAATGTATTTTTCTGCCTAATATTAGAAGGTTCATTATGAAAAGAGCATAATGTGTTTTGATTTAACCACATTCAGAATAATCCATCCTATCCACACACAAACAAGGTGGCCGAGTGTGATGACCGAATGTTTAAGGTCAGAGTAAGGAATTGTGGAAAGGTGAAAATAGAGCAAGAATAACTCAGAAAGAACTGAATCCATATTTGCTGTTTAAATTGTGTTTACTTATTGGAATTTTGATTACGTTAGTTAGGAGCAGAAAACTTTAGTTTGCACAAAAAAATTGAAATGAGGGAATAAAAAAATCAAATACAATTTACAGTTATGCGATCAACTGAATATTAATCCAGGATTCACAGAAAATATTGATATACACATTAAGTACAATCAAAGTTTTAACCAATTATACCTTCTCCCACTCCCTAGTTACAATAATTTAATTAATAGTTTTCAACAACCTCCTTTCCCTCAAACACAGTATTTTTCGTTATTAACATAAAATATTACCGTTAAATTTACTTTTAATTAAATCAGCACACATTAAACACTTAATTCTGTAATATATACAATCAGACAACAATCAGATAAAAGAAAGATAGTGTCTCTATATTAGAAGAATCAATTAAAATAGTCCCAAACAAAATCCCTCCAAAATAAACACCTCCAATTATTCCTGTCGTCTCCTTCACCCCAATCTCTCTCTCAGACACCTCCAATGTCCTTCCTATTGTTCTCTGTAGTTTTCTTATAAGCTCTCCCTCTATCTCTGCTCCGATGATCCTCTCTCACCAACTCCAAAGTTATACTCTCTGCCACTGCAACCGACACCTCTTCCCAGCACGCTCCACTAACACCCTTCAGCTCACCAACGATACCATTGCTCACTACCGCCGACTCTTTCCACCGACTCCTCAGCCCACCATCGATATTTTTCCTCACCACCACCGACTCTTTCCACCATCTCACTGCCGTCTCCTCAGCCCACCACCGATACTTTTCCTCACCACCACCGACTCTTTCCACCGTCTCACTGCCGTCTGCTCAGCTCACCACCGATACTTTTCCTCATCACCACTGACTCTTTTAAACACCTTTTCCAAATTTGCTGCGCTGCCGGCCTGTCTCTCTCCGCCAATATCACTCTCTCCAAATCTGCCTCAATATTCCTCCCTTTATTCACTCCACCGTCACTAATACTATCTTCAATCTCTGCTTCCAACTGACCCCCAACAGTCAAATCACCTCAGACACTTTTCCCCCCCAGAACCTTTCAGAGAGAACCCCTCGCACTCCTCATTCCAACTCTCCACAGCTGACCGTTGCCTAGCAACGTCCCCCACGCCAACCTGTGCTCAAAACTGAGCTCGAGACCCATACATTTTGCACGTTCTTGTAACGGCGTTAGAGCAGCTTCATCACAGTAAATGGAGGAAGGTGCACCCCGCTCTCCCAACTCTCAGGGCCACCACATGAGTATGCGTGATCCATAAGTGAATATATTTGTGGCATTTAGGAAGTCAATTATATTATGTTCTATTCCAAGCAATTCTTATACAAGCGTAGTGTTTGTTCTATGTTATGTATATAAAAATCTTTATTATGTATTGTGGGGCAGAACCAGCTGAATACGCACGGAATAAACTGTTAGATCTTGATCCGGCCTGTGTGAATATGGTCATAACTAAAATAACATTTACATAAAATTAAATTAATCAAATGAAAAGGAGATATACATTTAACACATCCAAAATGACACTATTGCTGGCAGGAAAGATAAATGCATCACGCCCATGTGTGCTGGCAGAACTGTGGATAAGGGGGGAAGCTTTTGTCTTCCTGCATCTGGCGCATGCACAGAGCAATCGTGGGCATGCAATGTGTAGATCAGCAACCAATTTGAGCATACAACGCTGGGACAGACCGGGCAATTGCAATGTCTGTAATGCAGCCATTCAATCTGAAACAGTGTCAGGTGCCAGCTTACAAAGCCTTTGTCTTTCACTGAAAGCTGAGCAGACTGTGTGGAGCTATCAACTGCTGGCAGTTTGTTTATAAACAGCGTTCTGCTCTCTGCACTGTCAGCACCCTGGCCCTCTCTGCCAGCACCTATGATTATGCAGCCTGTGCCACCAACAACAGATTTAATAATGGATTATTGTTAATTCAAAACAGAGCATGTTCAGCCTAAGGTCTTCAGGAATAAATGTCATTTTTCTAAATACAAGTGAGCAAGACCCTAATTCTCCAGAACAATTTAATGACGGAGGTGCTTGGGACCTGACTGACTTGACTTCTTTTAAGTTTATCTTAGCTATTTTTTTCCTTCCTATAGTTAAGCCCTGGGAACCGCACATTGGAGTTTTTCCTGAGACTCTCACTTAGACAAAAGGGAAGTCATGTCAGACAGGACGACAAGAAAATATGTATTCTCAGTGTTTTTTCTTGCATGCAATTTATATTCTTAGGAAGGATGAATATAAAAAGATGATTTTCCAGTGGTTATGGGAGTAATGTATGATAAGAACTGCAACATGACATGAACACTGGATCTTTTGCCCTATAGGTTGCATATTGTAGTCATGTGATTACTATAAACTATGCCAATATTATCTCTGTTGTGAATGTAACTTAATATTCTATATGGCAAATTTCTATTTTATCTTAGCACTATTAACTGATGCTATACTTAAAAACAAGACACTGCATACTCATTATTTATGGGTAGAAAAATATTTTCCTTCCTGGAGAGGCATATTATTAAAATATATTAATGAACTGTAATTGATATTCCCGTATGATCAGACCAAACAAGTTTGTAATAAATAATAATAACAACTTTTTTTTATCATGACTATTATTAGACTGAGTCTCTGTTCTTCACACCTGGATTGAAAGGTGAAGCTGAAGCATTTACACTCGACTGTTTCCATAGCAATGCCTTATTTAAAAGAGCCTAATAATGGAGAGGTGTTTGGGCTGAGGAGCAAAGATAAAAAATAAAATAAAAAAAACACAATACATTATTGTATTCCCCTTACCAGCTTACACATTTATTTTAGATTTCCCAGAGAGCAAATGTCAATATGACCATCTATTGTACAGAGTCTTACATCACATTTGGGGTAGATCCAGAACTACGTGTGGCGTACGTATATTCGCGGAGCGTATTTTCGTACACGTAAGTTCGCTACACTCCCTTTGGCACACCCCTTGCACGGACGTATTTTGTCAAAATACGCTACCCAAACCCTACCTTAACTTTTGCTAACGTAACAGCATACGTCCGCTAACGGACGTACTGACTACGTGAACGTACGCAGCTTAGCACGCCCATACTGTACACTTTAAATACCACCCCCCGCCTACTTCACGTAAAACGCACGTATTGTTGACTAACGTAAATTTGGCACGCCCACACGTAAGTATTTACGTGAGACATATGTGAATCACCCATACGTCCAAAATTACGCTATGTGAATGTGCGCATTTTCTATGGTGCGCATGCGCAGTGCGTTCAAATCTGCGAATTTACGTCTCCGCCACGCGTAAAATCGTGGGGAAGCGTAGTTCTGGATCTGCCCCATTGTCATAGCTACATCATTTGGTTTAAAACACCCCTTGAATGTACGTATTTCACCGAGTTCCGCTTCCCAAACCTTACCTTAACTTTTTTCGCGTAACAGCGCTTAGCACGCCAATACTGTACACTTTACATACAAATCTCCACCTACTTAATTCCAACGTATTGTTGACTCACGTCAAATTGGCACGCCCACACATAAGTATTTACGTGACAAATACGTGAATGGCCCATACGTTCACAATTACGCTACGCTAATGAGCGTATTTTTTATAATGCGCATGCGCAGTACTTAGAAATAGGCGATTTTACGTCTCCGATGCGCAGTACTTAGAAATAGGCGATTTTACGTCTCCGCCACGCTTAAATTCGTTCCGATGTGTTGTTCTGGATCAGGCCCATTCTGTTTAAAATATAGACTTGTATCTTGTTTTACTATGAAGATTTAATATTTTTCTGTTTATTGTGCATCATTGTATTATATAAAGACCTTTGGTCCTGTTGCAGTTTTGAACACAATTCAAATTCTTAAAGACACATGCAGATTTTTCCATCACTCTGGGAATTGGGCTCTGGTATTAAATGTCAACAGGTCAGAATGTAGACAAGAAAAAATATCGACAGTTGAGTATTATGGACTGGATTCACAGATCCGGTGTGTAAGCATACCTCCCAACATTTGAGAATTCGAAAAAGGGACAAAATTTTGCGGCCTAGTAGAGAGGGTGTGTCTTGTACCAACCAGAGGGCGTGTCTGGGAAAGTGGGTGTGTCTTGCATCGCCAGGAGAGCGGGTCTAGTGCCCTGAGCTGTAACTAGAAATTTTAGCGCCAGGGGCAAAAAGGAAAAATGGTGCCCCCTGATCCAGAATTCCAAGCAAATTTAAGCATAAATAGTAACTTACTGGTGCCCCCTTAAGATTTTCACCCTGTGCGGCCGTCCCTATCGCACACCCCTAGTTACGGTCCTGCTAGTGCCTGCCCCTTTATTTAACAACCATCCATAGGTCTGCCCCTTATTATTAGGCCTGCCATCCATAAGTCAACCCCTTATTATTTGTCCAGGATTCATATGTCCAGCCTCCATATCTGCCCCTTTATTTATCCTACCTCTATATCTGTCCATTATTATTATGTTTAGCGTCCGTGTCTCCCTCCTGTTTATTTGTCCAGTCTCCATGTCTGCCTCTTTATTATTTGTCCAGCCTCCATGTCTGCCCCTTATTATTATGTCCAGCGTC
>WWET01000460.1:558915-604002 GCA_011038615.1 Limnodynastes dumerilii | reverse complement strand
AACATGCTGCGCCCCATTAGGTCTCGGTCGTCTCCCCTGTGGCTCCAGGAAGCATTGGTGGGTCCCTCGGCGGCGAGCACTTCCGGGTCGGGTCTCCGCGGGAAGGCCTGGGCGGAGGTGCAACTGTGGGCCGCCATTTTGGCTCCTTCGGACGCGGCAGTGTCGGCCTGGGCCCTTACAGCAGCAGCATATGGCAGCAGCGGTGGTGGCAGCAGGTGTGGGGGGGGCAATCTCAGATGGGGGACGCAGTCCCCTCTCTCCCAGGCTCTCAGGGGGCGCCCTTGGTGTCACCTGCCCCAAGGGGTAGGAAAAGGGCAGGGGCCGGACACAGCACCAGCAGGGGGGCCGGGGGGGACAGGGTGGAGGGCAGTTCTGGTGCCCAGCAGGGGCTGTCCCTGTCACAGGGTTCAGCCCAGTATTCACCTAGCTTGGTTCCAGACGCCTCCCTGGGCAGTCTCCTCCAGTTTCCCTTGTGCTCTTCTGCTCAGGCTAGTCTGGTGGGCTCCCTGTTTGCGGCGCAAACTCCGGGTCCGGCTGCTCCTTTGCCACCAGGTGGGGCTGCGCTGCCCAGTGGTCTGGTCCAGTCCGGTGGTGTTCCTTCTGGGTCACAGGCGGCGGTTGCCTGGCCCTGGGGTACATAATACGCATTGCCTTCTCCGTGGCAGGCTCTGATGATGAAGTGGGGTCAGTGAGCTCGAGCGCGGGTTCATCCGAGTCTCAGTTGCGCCCGAGTAAAATGATGAAATTGTTAAAAAAGGCTCTGGCCCAACACCTAGGTCAGGGGCGCCTGCGTCAGCGGCACCGTGTAAAGGGGCGGGTCCGCCACCGGTTCTCATGGACATTACCGACGTATCATGGGACATCAGGGCGTCTTCCAGGGAGCGCATAAATCGGGGTCAATACGTTGATATGTTTTGCATTACGTACGACGGTAAAAAGGGGCTAGCGGCGGCTAAGGCGAAAGGAGGTACAGGGGAGGAAAATTACAGATCTTTCATCAATTGGTTGGGTGGCTTCGTTGTTTTTACAACTTGTTATTTGGAGCGCAGGCCCGCAGAATTTCTGGATGTGTGGAATTTCCGGAAGAAATTCGACGGGCGCAAGAGTATAGCCTTCGGTTCCCAGGACATGGCCCTGTGGGTGCAGGTTTCCCAGCCACCAAAGAAAGCTTCCGAAGGTTCATCCGCTAAAGGGGGTTCTTAGTCCTTTCGGGGTCAGCCATTCGGTAATTTTAGACCTAAATGCTTTACGTTCAATAACGACAGGTGTACTAGGGGGGCAGGCTGTAAGTACCAGCATGCTTGCGTGCGCTGCGGCGGCCCCCACCCCGCATGAGACTGCACTTCCCCCCGCGCTGCTCAGCCCCGCCCGGGTGGTTCAGGTCAGAGAGCCCTTCCTCCTCCCCCCAGTAGGTCGTCTGGTCAAGTCTCCATCCCCAGTTAGAGTGGAACATATGCTTACATGGTTAGAGTGTTATCCGGATAGGTCATCCGCTGCTTTGTTACGTGCAGGTTTTACTGTTGGTTTTAAGTTGCCCATTAGGGGCCAGTTCATTTTAGGTGGCAAGCGCAATTTACGCTCTGCCAGTGAGTTCCCGGATGTGGTGCTGGGAAAAATGATGGAAGAGGTTCGGCTGGGGCGGGTTGCGGGTCCCTTTCCCGTTCCCCCGCTGCCGAACCTGATCCTGTCCCCTGAGGGGGTTGTCCCGAAGAAGGCGCCAGGGAAATTCTGTTTAATCCGGCATTTGTCATACCCTGATGGCCTGTCGGTGAACGATGCAATTGACCCCGCTGAATGCTCGGTGCGTTACCAATCCTTCGAGGAGGCTGTCGGTATCGTGCGGTCCAATGGTGCGAATGCGCTTATGGCAAAACTCAATGTTGAATCTGCCTTTCAGCTCCTTCCGTTGCATCCTGATTCCTTCAGATTCATTGGTTTCAGGCTGCCGGAAGGGTATTTCGTGGATTTGTGCTTGCCTATGGGCTGCGCTATTTCTTGTGCGCTGTTTGAGAGGTTTAGCTCCTTCCTCCATTGGGCCGTGTCGGTGGGGGCTGGGCACTCTTCTATGGCGCATTATTTGGACGAATTTTTGTTAGTCGGCCCGGCCCGTACGGATATCTGCGCCGATGCTCTGTTCTCCGCCAAAGCTTTGTTTTGGAGGTTCGGAGTGGCGGTAGCAGAGGATAAAACGGAAGGTCCCACCACTTGTCTGTCGTACTTAGGTATCGAAATTGACACGGTGGAGGGATGTTATCGTCTTCCCGCGGATAAGGTTGATAAGCTGCGTTCCGTTTTGCGTGAATTGCTTCCTCGACGGCACTCTCCTCTCAAAAAAATTCAATCACTATTGGGCCTTTTGAATTTTGCATGCAGGGTGATCCTCATGGGGCGAATCTTCTGCGGGCGACTGCAAAATGCCACGGCCGAGGTGTTGCGGGCTCATCACTTTGTTCATCTGTCGGCAGGTACCTGGGACAACATGCAGATTTGGTTAGAATTTCTGGAGGACTTCAACGGGACGAGAATTTGGTTGGCGCCGGTTGCATCTAATCGTGAGCTCGAATTGTTCACAGATGCGTCAGGAGCGCTGGGTTTTGGCGCCTATTTCCAAGGGGAGTGGTGCGCGGCCCCTTGGCCTCCTGAATGGCGCAACGACAGCCTCACGACTAATTTGCTGGTTTTGGAATTGTTCCCCATTGTCGCAGCAGTGGATATACTCTCCCCTAGCAGTGGTTATTTGGGCCTCTGCCCTAAAGGATAAGGACATTTTATTCTGGTGCGACAATTTGGGTGCGGTCCAGGCCATCAATGGTCAGCGGGCTTCCTCGCCACCGGCCATAAGTTTAATAAGGTATTTTGTGTTGCATTGTTTGAAATTTAATATAAGGTTTCGCGCGAGGCACGTTCCAGGCATTGATAATTCGATTGCTGATGCGCTTTCGCATTTTGACTGGCCCAGGTTTAGGGAGCTGGCGCCGCAGGCCCAAGCGACAGGCTTGTCATGCCCTGGCAGATTGTGCAGCCAGCTTGAGGTCCTTGGCGGACAGTTCCCTAGCCCCGGTCACTCTCCGAAAGTACCGTCAAGCCTGGGGGCAGTGGTTGTCCTATAAGAATTTGAAATGTAGAGCCGGTAAGTCTGTTAAATCCGTTTTGTTGTCTTGGTTATGGGATCAATTTAAGGCAGGGAGGTCGCGCGCATCCATGTCCTCTCTATTAGCAGGTTTTACTTTTTACTCGAAACTGTACGATGGTTGTGATATCACCAAAGGTTTTGCAATCGAGAGGGTGCTGCGGGGCTGGGCTCGGAGGCGGCCGGCTGGCCCAGATTCGCGCCAGCCCATCAGCACAAAAATATTGGTTGACCTCATGCGTGTAATAGGTGAGGTTGCCAGAGACGATTTCGAGGCCTTGTTGTTTCGGGTAGCGTTTTCGTGGGTTTTTTTCGGAGCGTTCCGGGTGTCTGAACTTGTAGCGGCGAGTAAAGCGGCGGTCGGTTCCGGTCTCCTGTCTCCCAATGTTCGGTGTTCCCCCTCTTCCGTTGCTTGTCTGATCCATAGGTTGAAAACGGATCAGATGGGTAAAGGTAGGTGGGTTGTTCTTAAGCCTCAGAGGGATTTTAGGATATGCCCAGTGCGCTTGGCACTGCTGTACGTGGGCGGCTCGCATCCGGGCGGGGGCAATTGGTTGGCCCACAAGGATGGCTCCCCGCTTACGCGCTTTCAGTTTGCGGCAGTGATAAAGCAATGTATTTCTAGATTGGGCATGGATCCGGCGCTTTTTGGAACCCATTCCTTCAGTATTGGGGCGGCAACTTCCGCGGCTGCCGCTGGCCGCTCTCCAGGTGCTATTATGGCTCTTGGGGGTTGGAAGTCCAAAGTGTTTAAGAGGTACATTAGGCCTTAAATACAAAAAAAAAAGGGTTTGTTCATAATGGTTAATTGCATGTATTGTTAGGAGCGGTACCGGAGTCAGAGCGAGCTAGACTAATCATCGCTCGCCGCTTCTGTGGGGGCACTGGGGAATTTCTCCTTTTTTCCTCTTTAGTAGGGTGGCTGATTGAACGTTGCTTCACCCTGGAGGTTTTGGAGTATTTGCTCGCTGCAATCCCATGACATGAAATTAAATATTTTTATTTTAATGCAGTTTATTTCCATTTTACAAGACATCCTTTATTAAACAACAGTCCAGTCAAAGTAGAGAGCAGGTTTTTACAAGTAGAATCCATCTACTGGTCTTTCATTTCCTTTAGTCTTCTGCTGGCAGATATCATGGTGATATCACTATCATTTAGCCTCAAGTGATGCTGTGTCCTGTAATTGACTCTTTTCATACCTAAACAACAAACTGAAATATGTTGTTATTAAGACCAACAAAATTATGCCATTTATTATATCACTTCCTGCATGTCAACCAATCCCCTCCTAATTAAACTTATTGGGGGGACCAGGAATTAATGATGGCCATCCACATCTGCTATGTCTTCTGCTTTCAAAGTATCCATTCTGGACCTTAAGAGTGATCCAAATAAAAAAGGAGGAGCTGGATGTCAGATGTGGACAAGATGTGGAAAGAGAAGAACGTGAGATGACTGAACAAGGGATCCCCATATACTACATTTGGTTTTGTGGAAATTCCAGATCTGGTTATGTATGTATTATGAAATACCTTACAGCAAGAAGTAACAAAAGATAATAATTCTAATCACTGCTTATTAGCCTAATCCCACAACAGCAACAAACCCCATTTGTCCAGTACATAAAATGACACCTACAACAAACTAAAACTAGAACTAAAAAAAAAAAAAAGTATAATGCTAATATAATAATATTTGCTTCAATACACTAATACAATTTTTTTTCCTTTCTTTCAATAGGCAATCTACCTTTGATGAATAGTTCTGTTAATAGTTGTAATTGTTTTGTTGATGGTTGTAATTGTTTTGTTGATAGGTGTAATAGTTGTGTTGAAAGTTGTAATTGTTTTGTTGATAGTTGTAATTGTTGTTGATATAATCCAATAAATATTTTTCTTGTTAAAAAAAAATCTGAGTGATTTTACTTTTATTTTTGGTTACAGATTTGGCAGACTTATTGGTGACTGATTCATGGCTCTGTTTGGAAAATAAAAATGAGTGCTTGAATAAGCACGAGAGCATATAAGCTCCTCAACTGCAGGCTGCTTTGCCCCCAGGGACATTAATGTGATACTGTTGCTTTAAGGGGGGTTAGGGGTTTTTTGTTGGGGTGGGTGGTCCTAGGGGCAGGGGGGTTAAGGATAATATTTAAGGACGGCCATTTATGTCTGGTGTCATTCTGCTGCTGAAGTTTTTCCCTCCCACCTTCCCTGCTTGTTAGGCTATTTAACATGTGTTTTTTCCTTTACAGACGGGGCATGATTTGGCGGTAGCATTTGGGGAACAGCAGTATTCCAGCGCATGGGGTAATGGGCTTGTGTATATGGTAGTGGTAGGTACACCCCTGGATTGTTGGATAGGAGGCCAAGCCATACGGCAGGACCTCCATTCTGCCGCTGGTTGCGTGCAGGTGTGAAGGGGGGCTAGTACCTGGCTCTGACCACTACCTGGGGGGCACTTGACAGGGGTTGCCTGTCTGCTGTATGTCATCCTGCACACTATTGTTCCCCTCCTGCATGTTGCTGCCTACCTACTTCCAAAAACTAAAGTCATAATTCAAATTCCAATTAATAAATTAGGCCCCCTTTTAAAAGCCATAAAGTTGTTTGTGTGTTTATTTATGGTTTGGGGGTATGTCGCCTGGAGGGCAGCGTCAGTCATAGGAAGGTTATAGTAAAATAGGGGTTGCTTCAGTTTATATGACAAAGGTTTCTTAAGTTGCAGTTATATGTATTTTTTTCAAACTGTAAAAAGAGTATTTAAAAAAATCAATCTACATATATTAAAATGAATGTATTCCATAAAAATTATTCATCACCGAGCAAATGTGTTTTCAGTTTAACCTTATAAATAGTGACAATTACTGCTACTATTTCTCATGAAATTATGCCAAAAACAATTGCCATCCTATTTGACCTGGTTTGTGGCCATCAGTTCTGTTTGAGTTCCCCTCACTTCGCTGCCAGGATAATTTGATGAACAGACAGATAAACTTGACAGATATAGCCACCTTCATATAGATATTTATCTTTATTGCTAACATTATGTATCCAAAAAGCCTCACATGCAGCTAATGTACCTTAGGTATTAATGAACAGACAACTGAGCACAAAGATGGCGCATGTTGTATACATTGCTTCAACATCATGCTGGGTCTTCTCCCAGCATGATGTCAGAGCAATGTTTAAAGGTCTTCATGTTTACAGTATAAAATAAAAGAAGTACGTAAGACCACCCCTGTGGCATTACATTCAAATTTGTATGTGTTCCAGAACTAAAAGGAAATGACACACATCTCATACGACAAACAGAAAGGTGAACAGTGTTGCTTGAATTACTACAGATTGCTCTGACAGGTGAATTATATGACATAGCCAGCAGAGCAAGTCTTAGCCAATCACATCACTTCATTGTCAGCAAGATATGCTCACAAGACATCTCTATGCAAGCTATTAGTGTCAGTCAGCACAGCTGCAACATGTGTTTCTTGTCATAGATATGATTTATAATACTCTCACCAATGTTATGGAAATATGCAGAATTGTGGAATAACCACTTCAAACTAGAATTAGTCAACAAGTTACCTGATGCATTAGAAGCCAATTTATAAAATAAAATGTAAAATCACTAATGTAAGATAAATAGGTATACTGAGTCTCAGTAACTGAGAAACCTACATATTATCTGAAGACCGGATTCAGAGTTTTGGCCAGTGACCAGGCGCACTGTTCAGCTGTCAAATATGCAAGAAAATCCAACTACCGCTCAGCTATTAAGTAGTGTGTGGGTACTGAAATGCAGACATTGGGCTGGATCCAGACTTAAGTAAGTGCTTCAAATTAGTTACTCCTGGGCTAAAAGTAAGTGCTTGAAATTAGTTACTCCTGGGCTAAACCATGTTTATTGCAGGGGGAGACAAGTTAAGTGTATTGTTTGCATGCAGGGATATATCTTTGAATTACTTACTGCACACAGATACTGACCAGCTTTACTATCACACTGTTATTTAGACTTGGAATAGGAAACAACACCTCTCAACTCTAATACTGTTTGCAACAGATGAAATATGACTCCCCTGCAATCAACATGGTTTAGCTCAGGAGTACCTAATTTCAAGCACTTACTTAAATCTGGATCCAGCCCATTGTGGCAATCTGGCACATCTGATTGTTGGGCTTCTAAACATCATCAGTAAATTCCAAAATCTTTTGAAAATATTAAATAAACTTGAAAGAAAAAAAAAGTTATGTAAAAAAAAAATGAAATAAATAAAACAGTTTGTGTGAACAGCTCCACCAAAATGGGCGTTTTATAATTGCAGAAGTGCATGTTTGTGAGTGCGCCATGCTTCCAATACGGATCTGGATCTAGACTTCTGTACTGTTTGTGTTTACATGATATTTCCAATGATGGGGCAGAATGTGGCAGATATGAGCATTAGTGGGGGGTGTATTAAAACCTTACAGTGAGGGCAGGCAAAGTGCCGACACCCTATCCAGGCTTTTCTATTTTAAGTGACGACGCATCAAAAATAAAGAGGTCTGCTCATGGAAGGCAGTACGAGTGTTCAGAGTCCAATAAATGATTCAGATATCATATTCTGAACATTCCCTTCATCCTTCACACATCACACTAACAACAGGAGTGGCCTATCAAGATTCAGCCACCAGGTCTGGAATCCAGTTTCCATTATAGCAAACTGTGGGGTGTGTCCTTCATTGTGTGCCAAACTATACATGCGACACATGCCTCATCTGGAAAGCAAAAAGCATGTAAATAACAACCTAATAATGGACTGTACTCACACTTAAAAAGGGCTGCTTTTTTCGTGCCTATTTTTAGGATTGGTTAAACGCATGCATAGTAACTTTTTTTACGCAAGCTACATAGGATTTCGGGACAGAAATCCATTAGGCACGGACTTCAAAAACGTGCTTAGTGAGATACATATGAAGGGTTGTGCCAATCCTCCGTAAGTAGGAAGTTACGTGAAAGTGGGTTGGGGAGGCATTTAAATGGCCTATTAAGGGTGCAGTTAGTAATGCACATACTTACCTAAGCATCTTAAGCACAAATAAACGCACAGAGAGTTAAGGTTGCCCTATGGAGGCGGAAGTCTGCTAAAATCCGTAAGTATGAGGGGAGTGTCATGGGTGTTGCCTTGCCACTTAGGCACATATATTTGCAAATCCGTGCGCACTTATTTCACACTTAAGTGTGAATACGGTTCAATGGGAGGAAAAGGCACAAGAACAAAAGAGTCTTAGCATAGGTTCCCTAACTTTATAAAACTCCCTATTCTTACCCCACCCGCCCTCTGCCCCAATGTCCTAGCTCCAGCCTGCCTATCATTTATTTCAACTCAAGCTTATGATCCCATGTCTGCCTTAATGCTCCAATATCTGGGGATATTGTATAGTATCTACACAAGAGGTTATAATTTCCCTATTCATTCATTGCTTGTGGGCTCTCTGTATTGTATTGCAGTTACTAGGGGAGACATACAGAGATAGAGGCGGCAGGGGGGCACTATGAATGAGCTTTCCTAGCGCTGCTACAACCCTTAATCAGGCCCTGTCAGTGGTTGTACATTTATTGGAAGGCTTATAGCCACATTGCGCTACTTGCAATGGATAGTGATAGTGACAGGTATGTGGGTTGCTCACAAATCCGTTTTAATAATTGATACTTCTCTAGCAAATTAGAAGATCCACTTTCCTGTGATTTCCTTAGATCCCTACATGACAGATTCTGAAATGTTGCTTTACTGGATATTACAGGAACAAGAATAACTCCTAGATTGTAGTGCTATGCAGTGAAGAACATTTATTTAATGAGAAATGAAACTAAACCTGAAAAAACTATAGTGTAAGATAACAACACCGTTATATTCCCTGAGAGCATATCAGCCAGGTAGCAGATCTAAAAGTGTATTTTTAGTAGCTAAAATAATTGGAAAGACAGAATGGAGGTGTTGTAATAAGGGCATTGCGCAAATGAATACTGAATTATTAGACCTGCAAACACTGGCAGATGGACAGTGCCTCGACTCTTTCATCCATTTGTAGCACATGACTGTTTCATATATGGCTCTGAAGTTTGCATGACTGTAGGGAAGCTTGATATATCAGTGGGCTGAATGCGTATGGGGTTGATAGTTGCAGCCAATCAGAAATAATACTTGCATTTCACATGGGAATCCAACCAATGGGAGCTTCAGAATCAAGCAGCTTCAGCCAATTCAGGACAACTGTTGTATACCAGTACAGTAATAGTTCTCATGATGAACCTATGAGGCAGTAGTAGGCTGCTGAGGATAAATGGCAGGATTTACAAGGACTAATAACTCCTGAGCAAAGCCTGCCTATGTAAACAGGCTGACATCTTTACTGCAGCCTCTGTCTCTTGGACGTTTTAAAACCACTTATTTATTTCTTCTTTTTTTAAAGCAGGTTTGGCAGAGCTGCAGGTTCTTTGTAGGCAACATAAAACTTGTGAGCGCAGAACTGCTGACACGCTGCCCGTGTTATAAAGGATCTATGAGGGCCTTTTGCGATACAGATAATTGGGTGATATTTGTAACTTTTCTAGGTATTAAATATGCAAGTTATTATATGATATTACACTGTAAGCTACAATGGGGCAGGGACTGCAATTGCAATTGTTTACAATTGTGAAGCACTCCATAATATGATGGTGTTATATAAAAAAAAAACAGTTATGTAATAATCATTTGATTATTGGGATCATTCACATAAACGACATGACATGAAATGATTGATATCCGTCCCCTCACCTCACAACCAAATTAAGATACCGACAACTGTATGGGATTGAAAAAGGGGGCACAGATTTATTGATTTTAATTTGAAAATAGTTTTGCTATAAATTTTGGGGGGAAAAGAGGTGTCACGGATATCAGACGGGGTGCCCACATCTGCCAGCATAAAGAGATGACATTCACCATCAATATAGCGCCCCCACAAACCTCCACAAATCTCCGCATAATGCTCCTGCCATGGAATAGGCAACCTAGATACTGGTAAGAGAGTGTGCTTCAATGAAATATTAGACCCCAGCAAGTGCCTAAGCACTAAGTACGCCCATACTGTACGATTTAAATGCCTCACCCCGCCTCCGAAGCGTAATTACGGGTGTTGTATGTCTGTCACGCACCTTCCTTCGTAGTTACACTGTTGATATGTGGCTGGTACGTATGTTCAGAGTTACGTGGTGTAACATCTGCTGTGCGCATGCCCAGTAAATACTAATAGGAGATTTTACGTCAACGGCTAGCGTAAAATCGCACGCGTACGTAGTTTAGAATCTGGTCCAATGGGCCTGATCCAGACCTACGATGTAGCGCTGAGTGTACTAACATCCCACTGACACTCCCCCTGCCCCATCCTACCCTAACTTCAGCCGGCGTAAGCAAGGGTAACTACGCTGGGACGGAGGCATAGTTGAGCAAACGCCGCCCTCCCAGCCTCATTACCCTGCCTCCCCCCGCCTCCCTACACTAAACTGTGTGCAGTAATGGCGAGGGTCGGCCACTCCGCTGTTACTACGCTGCAACTACGGACGCCCGATCCACGATCAGGCGTTTCCGTAGTTACGCCGGGCAACATCTGCCCGGCGCATGCGCAGATCGGCTTTTGGATCAGGCCCAATGTGTGTAAGACCCCTATTGGCCATTTATCCTCCTTTGGGCCTAATGTGGCCCCTCAGTTCTCTTTTTCACTGCAAGTGTACATTAGTTTACAATGCAAAACGGTGACTTTGCTCCTGATGGTGGAAAGTGTCAGAATTTGCAAAGTAGGAAAAATGCTTCATAGTTTGTTATAGATTGTTGTTGGACAAGTGCTAAAATCGATAAAAATGGAAGTAGTCCAATTAATTCTCAATAGATAGAGAAAAGGGAGAGGGTCATACACTAAACAGACACATTCAAAGTACACCACCACAATTTAGTTACCTTTCTGTTTGTTCAAACAGCTGTTTCCCTTGTATTTTTATAAATAGACCTTGACATGAGTAAAATACCGCTTCCAACCATGATTAAAAATATGCATGTACAAAAAACAAACACAACAAATGCATCGTTTTATATTTTCCTGAGTAACATTTCGTTAAAGAGATGGAATAAATGCCCAGTATAATTCTAAGTTGCTGTGACTATTGATTTAACAGATGTGTTGTGATTGCAGGGATAAAAGCCATCATATTATGATTGTAGAATGTAAATTTCTATTCATAGCACAGCTACGCGGTAAACACAAAAAAGCTTTTTTGGGGGTTACTATGTGCAAGTACACAATGGATGCTTATTGTTTAGTAACAAATGTCTATTTCCATCTGACACTGGATCAGCCCTATTGTATGGCAGATTGCATGTAATTTGAACATTATTGCATTGCACATAATTTGAACTATTTGGGAATTACAGTATACAAAATTGTGATTGTAGTGTGGATGAAAGGGTACAAATAAGAGTGTCAGGAAGGCATGGAGAAAACAAGGAAAATGGAGTTGTCTCTAAAGCTTCATATTAAGGACATGCAGCAGATAAGGATCATTGACGTTCAGAAACCTGGCCAGGCAGTGTAGACAAACATAGGGCCGGATCCTGACCTATGGACGCATTACGGGCGCTTAAGGTCATTACGGCCGGCATCGTAGCGGGGAGTGCCTGTCCCTTGCACTCCCCACTGTCGGTAGGAAATTTGGACAATTATGTGTCCAGATTCCTACCTTAACTTTTACGATCACGTTTGCGGCCTTATGGCCACATATCTGATCATGACAGGGCTTCCCCCGCCCCGTCCCCTCATTAGCAAGTCTATCTCCGCCTTCACGGCGGAGATGCAACATGCGTAAAGGGGAGGAAGCCCCCTTTTCGTAAGGCATGCCAGCCATTACGGCGTATGCGCACAACTTTCAATATAGGGGAATTACGTACAAGCTGTGCGTAATTCCCCTAGCGGACGTTCCTTAGGATCAGCCCCATAGGCACTACTTATGCCAGGACTGTCATAATCCCACAAGATGCTGGATAATGTGTAGCACTGGTGAATATAGCCCTATATGTCATAGCAGTTGCTTACCAGTATAGACCCTCCAACATGACCCATTCCATTTTAGGTACAATTTAATCCGCTCCTGGGCTTCTAGCTGTCACTCACCTGGTTTAAATGAATTAACTGATATTTAAAAAACGATTTGGCTCTTCAACAAAGGTGGTTACCATAGTAACTGAAAGTTGGAAACTGAGAAGCAGAGTATTTTGTACCTAATGGAATGGGTCATGTTGGAGGGTATGCCAGTACATAATACACAGCTTTATTGTGCAGCATTCTAATAATTATAATAATAGTAATAAGAATTATAATAGTATTATATTGTCATGTTTATAGATATGGACTCCAGATTATTTTCCTTACACACAGAGATCTGGTGATCATAACGGAAAAAGGAGACTCCCTCCTACCCCAGATGGTGGCCTGCAATCCCTGTCAGTGGATCAGGCCACCCCCTTCCCCCTCAGACCACCAGGAAATTAGCTCTGCATAGTCAGGCCCTGTCTACCCATCCTAGTAAATAACCCCCCTTAGCAACGAGCAAGCCTTGGTCCCATTTCTATTAAAACCCATCATTTTCCCCCAAGCAAGCATTGGTGGCATTCTTCCTTTTATACCCCACCTGAACAGGGAACAGTAAAGTGTAGATCCTCCAGAAAATATATTGCAGGCTTTTGGCTTGGTAAGTAGCCCAGGATTGTAAGGAAGGTTGTACAGATCACATAGCACAGTAGCAGATTCGGGCCTTGTTTACAGTTGGTAGCGAGATAGATTTTATCCATGAATAGGGATCTGTTCATAGTTTTTTTTAGGTTAGTATGGGGGTAGTCCCCCATAATAGAGCAATTAGACCTTGTACTGTTGTTATACAGTATGTTATTAGCTAGTGGATCAACGCTTTCTATACTTGTAGTGTTAGCATAAGTCTGGATGGTGCATGTACAGTGTTGTCACATGTGCAGTCATCTGTCAGTGGCTGACATTTAGACAATGCTCAACACTCAGTCTATGAGTAATGAAAGTTTTGTATAAATGCATTAGCAGCAGTTGACAACTTAGTGCTATCCTCTAATAGCCAAGCCTTCCTTACCCCCTTTACCAGCACAGGATACTGCTAAGCTGTGAGCTGCTGGCTATGTATTTATAAGCAGCTATCAGCCCACATAGATTAATTGCTGAGCCACACCCCCTGCATCCACAGTAGTTATGTCACTGGACCTTGGTAAAATCTTGAATGGTTCCAATTTCTCCAGAAACAGACTGAGGACCGTATGCAGACTCCCAGATGTATAACATATACGTCTGGAGTTTTGCGGTTTTTACTACTGCGCATGTGCAGTAGTTAAAACCGCAAAACTCCGGACGTCTATGTTATACGTCCAGGAGTCTGCATACGGTTCTGAACCAGGTATGGACAGGTAGGTATAAGGGTTTACACAGCACAGGTTTTTGCACCTTTATACAGAATATCTGCAGATTCACACTGTGAACCCTATAAAAAAAATACAGTTCTAAAATCTGGTCATTTTAACATTTTAGGTTCTTCCACTTAGTGACCTTTTGTGCAAAGAAACAATCTAATTTTCAATGATATGTCTATAGAAGAGGGTTACCTAAATCCTTGGCAATAGTGGTGCATTGCTTTGCATAGGTATCATGTGATTGCTCCTATTTTTTTTTGTCAAATGGATAAAGTAATATGACAAAAGATCAGGCGTGGCACCCCCTACCTCCCCCTACTTTGTAGGAATTAACAGGCTTCCCCTGTGATTGGCGTCTCTGGAATCGTCAGGCTGTAATTACCAGGGTGAGCTCAGATATTTTGCAGCATTCTCTATCAGACGCTATTCACTAGTGCACAAAGGACAATTAATTACCCTGCTGTTCCTGTTAGAAAAAGCTGCTTAATTTTTTTGTCTTAACCCTTCTATATCTGGAGGTTTGCTAATGCACAGCTTTCTATATAACTGTCTGCTTCAACTAACAATTTCATATCTTTTTTGGAGTATTATAATCTCTTATATCCATATTTTTTTTATATGAAAAGTAGGAAATACATCTAAGCAGGTTATACAGTATTTAAGAATGCTCTTTCAGTGTCTGTACCAACCCATCCACACCGGACAGAATTCACCATAACATGAAATATTATTTTTGAACTGGGGAAACTGGTCATTTGTAGTCATTGGCATTATGGCAACAACAGTTATAAGAACAATTCTAATAACATACAAGCTAACTTACAAAAATACTCAGCGACAGATCCAGTGTCTGTAGGAAACATTCATAGATCTATAAATGTTTAACGGAGGATTGTCATCTGACAATTGCTTGAGGGAGATGCAAGCCTCTCAATAGCTCATTTCAACCACTGCCACACTGTAAGTGTACTCAAGAGTATGTGTCACATTAAAAGACATGAAGGCCTATACATTAATAATTTCAGATCTTTTTCACTATAACTGCTTTTCTCCCATATGTCAGGGTCCAGTGATTTGTAAACAGTTAAATGGACAACTGACTAGTCTTTTCCCTTTGGCCTCCTTAGAAAGTTTTTTTTTAGACTCCCTGTGAAAAATGTTCTGACAGTGATTTTTCAGTCTAGAGTTGTTTGAAGAATAAACATCAGACCTTCTTGAAGGGTCACTAAGGATAAACAACCAAATTTTCACATCAGAACACACGTGTAAGAATCATTTGAGTCTGAAGAAGATTCTAGGACCTCTGTGTTTTGCTTCTTGTGAAGAAGGTGAAATACATGATTTGAAATACTCGGGGTGGGCTTAAAAGGCAGACAGTCATGTTCCTGTATAAATCAGATGAAGCAAGAAATCATTTTTTTTTTTTTTTTTATGTGGACTTAAGGACTCTGGACCGGATCTAGACCCCCGCATGCTTTCCGTAAAGTCCGCATGCAAGAGGGGAGTGAACTCCCCCCGTGACTCCCCTGTGTAGTGTGGATTTTTTGTCAGATATGCTCCCACAAAGCAGCCTTAACACGTGCGTAAGTGGTAAACCAGGCCCACACTGTATAATTGACATCTTCCCCTCGCCCAAGTTGGTTAAACATCTGTCGAAGAGGACATTCTGATTTTGCTTTGTGTGAATGGGTTGTGCTATACTATGACATGAAACAGAGGATTAACAGGAAAATAACAGGCATTTCTAGGGAAAAGGGATCTGGAAGACGTTTATTAGATTAATACAGAGTTAAATCCATAAATAGGACATCCAAATAACCAGAGATGTCACCTTTTTTGATCTATCATCTGTGATAAGTAGTCTGCTACTTTTTGAGACGTTATTGAGACAATTCTTTTTTACATTATTTACTTAATTGGTCACATTGGAGGATATCTTTACTATATTACTATATTCTGGTATCTCACAAGTTTTGTTTTTTTTTGGATCGAAACCTAGACTTTGTGTTTTTGTGATTTCACATTGAATGAGATTGCTGTGCCCCTGGATTCTATATGGTCATTTATATTTGTGGTTTGTCTATCTTTTTGTCTATCTATTTTTGAGCTTCTCTTGTGTATTTTTTGTTTGTTTGTTTTTTGATGGTTATATCTATTTTCTTCACTACCGATTTTTTTATTGTTGAATTTGATACACATAGAGAGGGTCTATATTTCTTCACCTTAGTGAGGGCCACAGGAATTCCCATATTTCCTGTTATAAGGTTATTAATAGATAGCATTGAGAAGATACTACAAAGAAAATTCTCCAACACAAATTCACAATACATAGACACACCAGAACCAAAAAATACAGACACATTCTATCAAGGATGTGCAGCTTTTATACATTCAACAGCATTAAAAGGAGTTTGATCTCAAAAAGACATACAGATGTTTATTTAATGGAGTGCTATTTTGTAAAACTAGTCTTATTTTTAATCTCCAGGCAGTTTGTAAAGCACAGTATTTAATGAGCCTTTTTTCGCAAAAGACCTGCTGGAAATTTGCTAAAAATTTGTGCTTTTTGGAGGAGCACATCACAGTTCTGACTCTTTCATATTCAGTTAGATTAGATGTCTATTTTTAATACAAAGTCACTGAAATAATAAACCCCTTTTTCAGCAGTTGGTTTGTGGAACTTAGTTCACATTTGACCATCAATATCATACATAAATTGGTTGGACATATTACTACAAAATATGCAAATGAGCCCTAGAACATTGGACTTTCCTAAAAGAATCTTGAGGACAACAAATGTCAAAACCTTAAAAATCAATATGTGGTAACACAAAAAAAAACATAGCCAACAGGGTTTGTTTCTTAGTTCTGGTTGGCAAGTACTTGAAGCTTCCCATGGTTAAATCTTGTGCATCCATTTTGTGTTTCACCTTAGGAAAGTATAAAAAAGTATAAAGTATAAAAAAAATCTGGTTGAATAGAAGGGCTTGGTTTGGAGTAACAAAGTGTTGTTTTCTCTTTTAGTCCTAGTGTTGCAAGAAGATTAAAATCTGAATCTTCTTGTAGCCTCAGCACTTGGTGACAAACATTACCCACATGCCTTTTATAACCACAACCCAATGAGCAAATGAAATGGAGTAGGGATTCTTTTTTTCGAGGAGGTTTGCTATTGCTGACACAACGATAATTAATTTCAGGGTGGGGCATCCTGGTTCAAGGATTGCTCCATGGCCAATTCTACACCTTCTTTAGCGTTTATGCTACAAATATAGACCAACTACCTTTCCATACTAAAATTCTTGATCAAGTGGAGTAAGAGTGGTCATATATGGTGAGCACTTAAACTAGTCATTAAACCCAAACCTCAACATGTCCCAAGTAACCGGAAGAAGATCCCTAACAGCCTCCAGAAAAGTGAGATGACTGTTTTATGACTCCCACCCTTTAGACATCTGGAGACTCCGTCACTCTTGACTATTGTGACAAAACTTAGAATAGAAGAATACACAAGACTACACAAGAATAAACTACCTTTTTCTTAATCAGAGCCACTTGGATCACATTGGATCCCAGTCTTGGTTAGACCATTCCCCCAATCTTGCTACCCTGTCTTTTCTTAACTCTTTCCTTGGGGATGGACATGGTGGTTTAACGAATGACTTCTTCAAGATGCCTATTTTAAGGCCCAACTAGAGGAAACATTAAATTATACAGGCGACACCTCACAGGTCACAGTTTGTGAAGCCCTAAATTTTGTGCTCTGGGACTACTCCTTCTCCATTGGTTTAACAAGAGTCGGCCTCTACTAGGGCGGTGCTAAACTGGCTCTTGGATGACAGAATAAGTCTGACCTACCGTAGATGCAGGAATCGCTATTGCCAATGGGCTAATCACCCTGGGATAATGCTAGCTAGAGCCCTTAGGGAAGAAAGTTCATATAAATAAAGACATAAGCCTTTCATAAATATTACACAAAACTCTACATCGTTCCTCAGTCTACTCCCACCAATTTCTCACATTCAAGGAAATTGCCTGGGATTAGATCCTCCCTTTCAGGATTGGGTCTTGGCTCTTTATTCTGCACCAAGTGCAAGTTTTAGGATTAACAGCATGCTTATGTACCCCTTTCCTATCTCGAATGGTACACGGCAAGGATGCCCCATATAACAATTTAGGTTCATTTTATGTATGGAGGCATTTTCAAGAACTATCTGTGATCCCTCAATTCATGGGGTCAGGATTAATTGGATGACTCCATGTTTTAACTTTTGCAACTGATCCGATTTCCCCATTTCCAGAGGTAATGGAGGAGTTTAGTAGATTTAGTCAACTCTCTAATTTTAAAATTAATTGATCTAAATCAGTAGCTCAAGGGCTTCATAAAAACACAAGACAGGCAACATATGAACCCAGCATTTTCCCCTAGCACCTATCTGCTACAACACAGACTTCCCCCTGGGGCTAATCCCATGTAACCTAGCAGATTGGTCAGCCATGAGGCTGGGCAGAGTGCTCCAGCTACTACATAATGGTACTCTCCCACCTTTCTCTGAACTCCAGGCTAAACTCTCCCTATCTCCGGACCGTATTTACAGATCCGGTTTTGCGTGTGGTTGCATGCATATTTTTAGGATCGGATGAACTGTGTATGCGTAGTAACTTTTTTCACACACATTTACGCCTGTAAGTACTTTCGGCACGGACATGTGAATCGCACATGGACGGAGGGGCGTGGTTTTTATCCGGACAGTGGAAATTACGTGCAAGTGGGTGAAAGGATGCATTTAAATGGGCATTTGAGGGCGTGGTTAGAAAAATATGCATGTACATAAGTAAGTAACATACACACATAAGTACACACGTAGACTTAAGGGTGGCCTATGGTGCCTTTGCACCTTTTGCACCAATAGTAGTTCCGCCCCTGGAAACAGCTGTTTAGGAGGCTTCAAACTGGGCGAGGAACAACCAAACTCTACTAATAAGGTGAGGATGTGGAAGACAGTATCATGTCACAGGTCATACACCATGGCAAGACTGAGCAAAGCCACAAAACACAAGGTAATTATACTGCAACCACAAGGTCTCTCCTAGGCAAAGATTTCAAACAAAATAGGGTTTTAAGATGTGCTGTTTAAGCTCTTTTGAAGAAGCACAAAGTAACGGGCAGTATTGAAGACCATAGATGCAGTGGTTGGTAAAGGAAACTTAGTGCAGCAGATGAATGACCCCAAATATACTACCAATGGACCTGACCCAGACTTAATAACGCCAGCCAATTTACGCAGCCAGCATGCATAAGTCGGGCAGTGTGATCGCACTGCACATGTGCGCGACAAGTGTTACTCATTATGGGCTGGGTCCAGACTTAAGTAAGTTCATGAAACTAGTTACTCCTGGGCTAAACCATGTTGATTTCAGGGGAGTCATATTTCATCTGTTGCAAACAGTATTAGAGTTGAGAGGTGATGTTTCCTATCCCAAGTCTAAATAACAGTGTGATAGTAAAGATGGTCAGTATCTGTGTGCAGTAAGCAATTCAAAGATATATCCCTGCATGCAGAGAATACAATTAACTTGACTCCCCCTGCAATTAACATGGTTTATCCCAGGAGTAACTAATTTCAAGCACTTACTTAAGTCTGGATCCAGCCCCATATCTCTTATCGTATGTAACTTGTATGTAATGCTATATGATAGGGTGTAACATCCATATGCAAACTGAATATACGCATTGTGGGAGGGAGGCTTTTCAATTGTACTGTATGGGCTGTTATATTATGACAAGGCATTACATACGACCAGACATACGCAAGGATAAGTTAAGGTAGGGTTCTAAACACGTGAGTCAGCTAAGTTACATAGATCACATGGAAGTGCCAGGAAGAGTGCATTATCCTCTGATGCGCATAACTTATGTACTCTTGCGTATGGAAAACACTCTTAAGTCTGGATCAAACCCAATGTTATTAAGAACTATCTTCAGTGCAAAGAAGAACAAGGAGTCCAGGAAGTGATGATATGGACCCCACAGTGCCCTGAACTCAACATCTTCGAGTCTCTCTGGGATTACATAAACAGACAGAAGGATTTGAACATGCCTATATCCACAAAGATCAGTGGTTAGTTGTCCAAGATGCCTGGAACAACCTCCCTGCCACATCCCTTCAAATATTGTGTACTACTGTACCTAGAAGAATAGATGCTGTTTTGAAGGCAAAGGGTGGTCACACCAAATATTGACTTGATTTAGATTTCTCTTCTATTTTTTCATTTTGTATTTTGTTAATTGATCAAAATCAACTTTTAACACTATAATTTCTGAAAGCATTGTTACTTTGCAGCATTTTTTTCACACCTGCAATTGATTTATTTGTTTATTTTTGGTTATTTCAGTGAGTTTCTCTTCTTTTTTGTTAGAAGTTTAAGGAATTTCTTGTTTACATGGGAATATGTGCAATCCATGTGTATTGCAGAGTGTTGTATATAATGTGCTGTAGATATGCAGTAAAGTATATTCTTTTGTCTCCTTCCAATGATGCAGACCTGTTTTTCCCTATACAATTACACTAAATATTTCCTATTTCAAACCATCTGCAATACACTTCAAACCTTTGTTATTCCCAGCATATTTAACGTTTTAAACTTTAGTGGATTGTTTGAGTACACTATACAAAAGTTTAAAGTTCTGTCATTATTTTTTTCATGCATGGGTAATGTAATCCATTTGTTCTATATGTGTGAAGTAATACTCAGTATTCTGTGCCTGTAGACAACAGCACATTGTAATTTGTTCTGTTAAGTTTGCCAAGTGTAATTTTCAGCATAGAAACTGGTTTACCACCTCTCTTGATGTCCAGGCTGCATGTTAATTTTGGATGGCCTTTTTGTTGATGCTGCTTAAATTAAAATGCGAACATTGAATAAAAACCTATTTTTTTTTTCAGACCATATAATGTGTCCATTTAATGACATTACATTGCTGGGGTGATGTCTCTGGACATTGTATACCGGGGCCAGATTTACTAAGCTGCAGGAAAGGAAAAGTGGAGATGTTGCCCATAGCAACCAATCAGATTCTAGCTCTTACTTTCCTATTACATACTAGAAAATGTCAGCTAGAATCTGATTGGTTGCTATGGACAACATCTCCACTTTTCCTTTCTCGCAGCTTAGTAAATCTGGTACCAAATCTAACAATTATATCTAACAGAAAGTTTATTGCATAATTACTTGTGTCACCTTAATACCAAGTACAGCATAAAACATTGTATAATAAAGGATGAAAATTCAGATCATAACTCAAACAAAACAACAACTTAAGTACAATAGATTGATGTAAGATTGATATGAATCAAAAGTCCAGGTCTGTGATGATTGATTCAGGGTTCAATATCTTCTTGCTCCATTTTCCTTTTTTCACAACTAGTAATGCAACGCTGATGACCTGGCTTACTACTATAATATTGCATATAGCTAGAATAATAAATCATTGTGGCTAATGTAGTTTTTTTTATGTTTGAGCTTGTCACTCTAAAATTGATTGCAATAGTAATCTAGATATATAAGGGTTCATCCAAATTAATTTGTGCACAGAACATCCCTCCCACTGAAAGCATACACTGCAGAATATAACCCTTTGCTGCAAACGATATATTACACAGAGAAAGACCTATTGCATGCGACAAGACCGAGATTTTCCCATGCCAAGGCATGTTTTACAAAGAAATACTGCACTTCCAATCATTAAATAAGAGGAAATCAGATTGAACAAATCCATATTGGATTTTAAGGGAGGAAAATTCCATCTGTTGCAAACAAAATTAGATTTAAAAGGTGACATTGCTGGAAATAGGAGCGCTATGTGCTGTCTCCATTGATGTTAATCACAGCTATAGCATTAGTGTAAAAATTGCTGTACTGAGCATGTGCAGCTATTTGGTGCCATTGAGCAGCCTATATAAAGCGCTAATTATACAAAACTCATATAAAAAGGAGGGTTATTTATACTATTTATATTTATATATATATATACTTATTCATTCAGACATTTCCAAGCACAAGTCTAAATAACAGTTTAAAAGTAAAGTTTGTCTGTATTTGTTTGTAATAAGTAAAAGCAAGGTATTCCCATAGATACATATTTTCTAGATCCAGTTCATACTGTGTAGTTATAGATATCCTTAACAGAATTAATATATTTTTCAGACACGCTCATTGCTATATATACATCCAAATATCATTGAATTACTCTGGAACTGTAATGAAAGGAAGGTGCCACCAACTTACCTACATTATTATGAACACCTGTCAATCACAGAAACTAATTATGCCCATAACATAAAGTAGTGAAAGAAGAAATGCTTCTGTCATGCCTGATAACCAGTGCACACATTATTCTATTATGGTCCATGTATAAGGTTTTCGGTGCTGTGTTGTAAATGGTGGTTTAAGTTACTGGGAAAGTTTAGTATGTTGACATACTGGATTTAAAGTTATAATCCCTTCCATTTTTAAAACAATGCTATGCAACTACAACCTCATATAATATAAATTTAAGTAAAGAATAGTGGTTATTCTGCATATTAGGTTTTCCATAGGAGGAAAGATTTCTACTATTATTATTTACTGATTTAATTGCATACTATTTTTCAGAGATGCCCAAAGAAATTAGACAGTTTATTCTTTGGACATCCATGAGAACCCTGAGATACTTTCCTGTGAATATAAGAATTACATTGTTTGGTTCATTGTTGGTTGCACTGGTGGCCAACCTTGACAAAAGCTACTTGTATATAGTCTATGACTAGCTGGATTGACCATTTTACTCTACAGCCTCCCACATAAAGGTAAAAGAACATGAGGACACTTTGCATCAAGGCACTGCTCAGTCTTTGCAGGAAGGCATAATGGGCCTCAGTCACTTCTTAGGTGCGTATCTTTAGTAAAGGACCTTCTGCGCATGCGTAGTAGGTCCTTTACGCAATCTACGTACCAGTTCGGTATGTAGATTGCCTCTGTGCGGTCTTTAAAGAGGTAGGGTTTAGGTAAAAGTGGGAGGGGGAGGGATTTAGATTAGTCAGGGAGGGCGGGGGGAAGCGGGGAGCAGCAATGTCTGTGTGAACATTGCATGGATAGTTAAGGTAGCCCTATGGCACTCGTAAATCCCATAAGGTACCTAAAAAGGGGGGCGGGACGGAGGCAGGATGGGCGTCCGCACCTAACTCACAGGCGTCCGCACCTAACTCACAGGCGTCCGCACCTAACTCACACCGGATCTGTGAATCCAGTCCAATGTCATTATCTTAACCAAGGCTCCGACCTCTAGTGATACTTGCTCTGGTAAGTATAGCCTGCTGGACAGTTACTTGCATTTCACCAGTGTCCAAGCTCAGTATACTAGAACATCTAGATACTCCCTGATGTACTATATAAACCCAGCCCTGTCTGGTCTTTACAGAATAATGTGGCCAAAAATATGGACACTGTGGGTCTGAATTCACAAAATCTTAAACAATAACAAATGAAAGAGTTGCAAATCTCACTTCCACCAATGCCATCTAAGTTCAACATTGATCATTATTTATATAGAGGGTTCTTAAAACTCTAAAGTTTGCAAAGATTACAGAACCTGTAAGCATTCCTGTTATCACATGGGAACACGTCTCATGTCAAAAATGTCTCTGTACGTCCTTTTAAATATTTGGGTGAATGCTTTCATAATGCAAAATTCAAATAAATTAAAATCCTTTGCTCCCAAATGTATCGCACATCACTGAGTTGTTACCGGGATCTCCGGTTCCTTTTTAATATTTATATATATTTTTTTTTAGGAACCATTAACAAAAGCTCCACAAGAATTCCAAGCTACAATTTTAGGCAGGTTTATTGTTAGTCTACTTTTTAGGTTACTACAGTTTTATTCTTTGTTAAAAAGAAGCATTCTACCTCATGCCCTTGTATTAAAGTTAAACTGTGATAAAAAAAAAAGAAACTACCTTTAAGACAAGAAATTGACATTTTAGGCCTGATCCAAACTGGAACATAAAAGAGAACACAACATATGTTTGGGAAAGCAGAAAACAACTTATGGGAGGATTAAGTCCAATCCGGGCAATCAAAATGCAAGTGCAAGGTAGATCACTCTTATGTACACTGGAAATGGTGGTCACGTATATTCATTTATTTATGGGGACAGTTAGTTTTAGGCTGCAGTGAGGGGCCGGTTAGAGTTAGGCTTTGGTGAGGGGATAGTTAGGGTTAGGTGGAGATGAGGGAATGGTTAGGGTTAGGCTGCGGAGAGGACAGTTATGATTAGGGTTATTGGGGTAGATCCAGACCTAAGTGCTTGTTATGTTTCATCGCGTGGCGTATTTACACTAGCGTATTTTCTATGCACTCCCCTAGGCACTCTCCTTGGTCGTACGTACTTTGGCCGTTTTACGCTTGCCAAACCCTTCCTTAACTTTTCAATGCATAACTACTGACATACGTAAAGGCTGCACGTACATAATTGCCTAAGCACGCCTATACTGTACGATGTAAATGCCTCACCCCACCTCCGAAGCGTAATTACGGGTGTCGTATGGATGTCACGCCCCTTCATTCATAGTTACGCTATTGATACATGGCTGGTACGTACGTTCAGAGTTACGTGGCGTAATATCTGCCACGTGTATGCGCAGTAAATACTAATGGGCGATTTTACGTCAGCGGCTAGCATAAAATCGCTCGCATGCGTAGTTTAGGATCTGGCCCATTGTTAGTATTTTTGGCAGACATTTAACTATCAACAACACAAAAGTCAATGTAGTGTTGTCAGAATAACTCCCCTGTCGAGGTCATTTTAAGCACTATGAATGCATTGTCAACCCAAAGTTGTCGTGTTTATGAATGATACAAAAATGACTTTCTAACTTGTATGCACACCCGAGTGGAATGACCCTTAGGTCTTTAAGCCTGTTTGCTGCATGGAGATGGGGTAGTTGGACAAGCTTTAACTCTGAAATGGAGGCTGTATCACCATGTTCTTACATTGTATAGATTTTACATTTAATAATACTCACTACGGGCCAGATCCAGAACAACGCCTGTGTGCATTTTTACGGCCGGCGTAAGCGTAATATTGGCTTTTAGGCTGATCTGCGCATGCGCCCAGCAGATGTTTACTTTCGTAATGAGGCATTTTCCTAAATGTGAATTGGGCTTCTGTAACAGTAGCGTATTTACAGTGGAAGGGGCATGCCAATAATACGAACACCGTAAATATGCTACAGTTAGGGAATGTAGGCGGGAGGGAGTACAGTATGGGCAGGGTTCAGGTGTTACAGCCATTGCATTCTTACGTCCTGTCATTATTATGCTGCCAAAAGTTAAGGTAGGGTTCAGCCGGCGTAAGGCAGTGTAGTTACGGCAGGACGTGGGGAGTGTCCGGGGGAGAGCATAGTAGTTACGGTGTGCGTTAATACGAACAGCGCTAGCCCGTAGTTCTAAATCAGGCACTACATCTCTCTCAGATGCGAGTAAACTATTTTATGAATTTATCATTTTCTTGCAAAATCTACAAGAATACTTTTCCCATTAGTTTATTCTGTCTTTTCCACTCTCTGTAATATGTACCTGTATTAGCAAAGCTATGGGATATTTATTTCAGGGTTATTGTATGTAACTGCTCCTGAGGGCTCCAAAGCTTACAAACTTTTACTAATTCCTTAATTAACGTGAAGTCTAATCTTCCACACAACTAGGAATTAATTATGTTAATTAAAGAGGTCCTACAACTGCCATAAGTAGAATGTCTCATAGGACTTGGGGTAGTGTGCCTTCAGGCAGGATTGTTTGTATTTAGTCATTCATTCATTCATTTATTGAACAAGTTAGAATGTAGGAAATAGGATATGTTGAGATAAAAGCTTTGTTAGCTTTACATCCTATATCATTACTGTTTGCTGCACATCCAATGACAATTACCACATAATTTATCCATGTCCCTATGTAGAGATAGTTCAATAACACATGTTGCTGCACTGATCTAGCATCTGGTGACCAGGCCATTGTACATGAGGACATATATAAAATAGTAGTTATGTTGCAATTCTTCATAGAGACAGGATATCGTGCATAATGTATCTTGCATTTTGTTACACTCATCCAGATGTAAAAGGGAACTTTCTGGTCTGTATTCATCACCTTGGCGAGGCTGAAAAAAGACCATAAACACTAATATCTTATAATATCTATAGAGCACTTATTATTCTGCATAGCAGCAGCACAGTCAAAGTTCTTTGATTATCATATTCGCTCTTAGCTATTGTGTAGTTCACAAAATTCTCTTGTAAGATATTTACCAAACATATGTATATATGTCTGAAAAACAAAAATAGAGAACAACTCAGAGGCGCCTAATAGTGTAGTATTAACAGATACCTTAGGTTGGCCACCAGCTCAAATGAGAATCACCACACAAGGTATGTGTGTACTGGAAATACTTCAAATAGAAGCTTATACATGGTTTCTTTGGTTACTCCAGTGGTCCAGGATATATTCATACAATATATACTCAGAGGTAAGAAAGGAAAAAGAAAAATTCCATTTATTGCAATATTATCATAATAGAGAATAAATGTAATAAATACAATCAAATATGCGTACAATAAAAACGTTAAAAAAGGCTTATTTGAGCGTCTATGTGAGACAATTTTAACCACACAGCAATAATCCTCAAACGTGGTTCATCCGTGTATTAACCTTTGCACTTCATCAGGGAGTAGCATGCTACTCCCTAATAAAGTCCAAAGGTTAATCCACGGACGAAACGCGTTGCCTCTGAGTGTATATTGTATGAATATGAGTGTATATTGTATGAATATATCCTGGACCACTGGAGTAACCAAATAAACCGTATTAAAGCTTCTATTTGAAGGATTTTCGGTACACACACACCTTGTGGGGTGATTCTCATCTGAGGTGGTGGCCAACCTAAGGTATCTGTTAATACTACACTATTAGGCGCCTCTGGGTTGTTCTCTATTTTTGTTTTTCAGTCTTATCCGTAGGAACACACAGACATCCATACCCAAAGACAGTAGCCCCTGAAAACCAGAATTTTTTTCACACTATCTATTAAGACTTTTATATATTTGGACACGGACACTTAATTTTTTGTTTCTTCAGCATATTTGCACTTTATATTTGAAATAGAGAATTGGTTATAGCGTATAAGCGCCATTTTTTAGGTGGCTTTCTTCACAACATATGTATAT
Organism: Limnodynastes dumerilii; assembly: GCA_011038615.1. Lineage (NCBI taxonomy): Eukaryota > Metazoa > Chordata > Amphibia > Anura > Limnodynastidae > Limnodynastes > Limnodynastes dumerilii. The sequence continues at coordinate 577,112 of WWET01000460.1, read as the reverse complement.
ATGTGTTTAAATATCTATTAAAGCACATTTAGGTACTAATTCACTAACATTAATTATAAAATATGAGTATGCTTTTCAATCTCAAGTCAGATTAAGACGCCATGGAACTCTAGGTTTAGGGCACCCCTCTTCTCTCCTACAAAACGTATGAGTCTCAGGCTGTAGTCTAAGTTTCTTGATGGATATTTTTTGCTCCAGCTATTTAGCAGATATTACCAGTAAACAACATCTGTTTCTTGTAAGAGCCCTAACAATATATTTCATGTTTCATCAACTGTCCAATAATATTTCTCATCTAAGTCTCCTGATGTAATTTATAAATCATCTCATGCACCAATCCATAATCTACTTCAGGGACCGGACGGAAGAGGGGGTGAACTCCCCCTTTCACTCTCCTCCGTCGTGCGGATTTTAGGGCAGATACGTTTAATAAGCCTGATCCAGACATAACAACGACAGCCAATTTACACATGCGACATGCGTAAATCTGTCTGTGGGAACACACTGCTCATGCGCACAGCAGATGCTACTCATTGTAACTCTGAGCGTACGTAACTTGTGCGTTACTCCGTACAACAGGGTGCGCCATCCACATGCAATCCGATTATATGCATTGTGGGTGGAGGGAGGCGTTTAATTTGTACAGTATGGGCTGGGTTAGGCACTTACAAAAGACAATGCATTGTGTATGACCAGAGATACCCAAGGAAAAGTTAATGCAGGGTTCAGACATGTAAGTCATCTAAGTTATGTACATGAGAGGGAGTGCCAGGGGGAGTGCATTATCCTTAATAGTGTGTAATTTAGATATGCTTGCATTCGTAACATGAAGATAAGTCTGGATCAGGCTCAATGGGCCAGATCCAGACCCACGTTTCCATTACGTTTCAAGGCGTAGCGTATTTACGCTATCGTTTTTACTAGACACTCCCCTCCCTTGTACGTACTTTTGCCATTTTACACTTGCCAAACCCTACCTTAACTTTTCAAAGTGTAACTACTGAGATAAGTAAAGATTTCATATACGCAAGTGTCTAAGCACGCCCATATTGTACGATTTAAATGCCTCACCCCGCCTCCAAATCGTAATTAAGGGTGTCGTATGGATGTCACGCCCCTTCGTTCGTAGTTACGCTGTTGATACGATGCTGGTACGTACGTTCTGAGTTACGTGGCATAACATCTGCCGCACGCATGCACAGTACATACAAAACAGCGTTTTTATGTCACCGGATAGTGTAAATACGCTAGCGTACGTAGCTGGGGATCTACCCCAATGTATGTAAGTGATAAACCAGACCCACACTGTATAATTTACCTCCCCCACTCACCGCCCTGTTGTATGGAGTTCCATATGATAGGTGATACGTGCGTAAATTGCATGTAACATCTGGGAGGCACATGCGCCCTCTCTTCCAGACACCCCACTTATGCACTAGGGTGTCCTAAGTAGACCTGGATCCAGTCCTCTATCTCTAAGACAAATGTGCCTGTAATAAATCTATTGTCTGTTTCATGAAGTGCCGCCATTAAAAATTGTAGGGCGCAGGACTTATCCGTGAGTCCCCCATGTGACGTCATCAGTGACGTCACATAGGGGACGCGGCACCATGGACCTGCGTTAACAGCGAGTTGTGCATTGGTCCACTAATTAACAGCTCTCAGCAGCAAGTATCAGGGGTAGGAAACCGCCAATACCGCCAATACCTACCTGCTATAGCAGAGCAAAGGTAAGTATTGGCAGGCTTAATCAGCTCCGGGCCTGGAACTGTTCCCCCTGGTGGCGGCCCTGGTTTCATGCAGTCGACTTTTTCATAGATTATACCTTTATAATTAAACAAACTGAATAGAGCAAAAATCAACACAATTAAGATAAGAAAAGAAAATGTATTTTCTCCTATTCAGGAGCAGATGTTTTATTTCTCTAAAGTTACACTATGACAAGATGTTTTCTTGTTTTGCATTCCCTGGACATCCTTAAATCGTTAACATTGGGGTAATTATCATCTGGACTCATATTAACAAAAAGTACAGTGCTTACTTCATGTATATGTTCATAATGAAATTAGTCTTACTGTTTTAGGAAATTACATAAAATAACCGTTTGTCTGTCTCAAGCGTCACTGACATAATACCAAATCTGTCAATCTATTCCTTGTGCTGCTATTCTGTATTCAATGTTTCCCCTTACAATAGATTGGCATACTCATGTTTTATATTATAATCCTTTAGTTAACTATGTTATACAGTGCTTTAGTTGTCATGTAGAGTGAATAAAAAAATGAGGACATAGACCTGCCCTGTTACGCTTAGAAAAACTAATATGGAAACAGAATTTGACTTAATAAATTAAACTTACATTGCTTTTTTGTGTTTCCTGGAGCAGTCTATAGACATCCACAGTTTGACTGTATATGATAGCAAAACAAATAGATTATGCACTGCGCTCATTACACAACGTCATGGTGGCCTCATAGTACTATTATCATCTCTGTTGTTCATGGATTTGGTATCATGAAATATCAATTTCAAAAGCAAAAAATTTAGATACTGGTCAGAGTGTGAATTGGGGTCAATTTACAATAATTTGTAGTAATTTGGCAGGTCCTTTCCACTGGTGCTGCCACATTACTCTTTTTCTTATTGGGGAAGGTCTTGGTATTGACAAGCATCATATGTCAGCAAAACCCAGATTTTCTGGCAAATTAAAGTTAAATTCCCTGTTCTTACACATGCACAAAGCCCCATTGCCTGCAATGTCTAACTGCTGGGCCGAGAGCGTGGACAGTAATGCTCAAGATGAAGCTGCATTACCTCTAAATACAAATGATTTCCATTTAGAAAGTTTCCTTTAATTCTTTTATAATTACATCTTCCATTATACTACTCACCCTCTTGTAGAGATATAAAGCAACTAGGATTTCCTCATATTAGCTCTGCCATATAATAGGACACACCGGGTATTTGCCAAGAACCCCAATGTTGGGTATGTTCTCTGCTACATGGGATTTAAGGTCAGATAGGTAGTAAAGCTGGCCATAAACTAGAACGATTATCATCACAGCATGAAGTTCTCGATAATTGTACCAATTTTTCCTCTAGTGAGAAGTAACGATATCAGTGCCATACACGAGCCCTCTCTCACGTTCACCTCCTATGAGGTCCACTGCATTCGCATCTACCACCCCATCAATCTTTATGTTGCTGTTATCTACCACCCACCCTCCAAATTCTTTGATAACTTTGGAACCTGGCTTCCCTACTTTTTGTCTTGTCTCTGACCTCCCCACCCTTATCCTAGGTGACTTCAATATCCCCATTGATAACCCTTCAGATCCCAGCACCACAAAACTTCTTTCTCTCTCCTCCTCCCTTGGCCTATCACAGTGGACCTCTGCACCCACCCACAACCTGGGCCACTCCCTTGACCTTGTTTTCTCATACTCATGCTCCTTGTCTGACTTCTCTATCTCTCCCTTCCCCCTCTCTGATCACCATCTTATCTCCTTCTCCCTCTCTTCCTCCCTCTCTCCTTCCCTGTCACCCAAACGCATTCTCACCCTTGATGTTGTGGCTTTCACCTCTTCCCTTGATCCCCTCCTTGCACCCATTTCCACCATGTCCTGCCCCAATCTGGCCACCTCTCTCTACAACAATGCCCTCTCCTCTGCCCTTGATGCTGCCTGCCCTTCCTCCGCAGTCTCCCTTCGCTGCAACAACCCCCAACCCTGACACTCCCCGACCACTCGGTTCCTAAAGATATGCTCCCGTGTCGGGCCTCTTCCCCTCCCCCTTTAAACATGCTCTTGTCTCCCTCATCCTTAAAAAACCTAACCTTGATCCCACTTCACCTTCCAATTACCAACCCATCTCCCCTCTGCCCTTCGCCTCAAAGTTGCTTGAACGGCTTGTTTACAAGCGTCTAATTGGCTACCTTGCCGACAACTCCATCCTGGACCCACTCCAATCTGGGTTCCGCCCCCTGCACTCCATTGAAACTGCCCTGACGAAGGTCACAAATGACCTCCTTTTTGCCAAATCTAAGGGCCACTTCCCCCTTCTCATCCTCCTGGATCTGTCAGCAACCTTTGACACTGTTGATCACCCTCTCCTGCTCCAGACCCTTCGCTCCCTTGGCCTCTCTGGAACTGTCCACTCCTGGTTCTCTTCTTATCTCACGGACTGTTCCTTCTCTGTTGCAACCCCCCGGCTCCTCCTCCCCTACCTCCCCTCTTCCAGTTGGTGTGCCCCAGGGCTCAGTTCTTGGTCCCCTTCTGTTCTCACTCTACACCTCCTCTCTGGGTGACCTCATCAGCTCCTTTGGCTTTCAGTATCACCTCTATGCTGATGGCACTCAAATCTACCTCTACTCTCCTGACCTCTTCCCTGAACTTCTGTCAAAAGTGTCAGATTGCCTCTCTGCCATCTCCTCATGGATGTCTGATTGTTTTCCCAAGCTTAACATAGACAAAACTGAAATTGTAGTCTTCCCTCCTTCACGTATCCCCTCTACCCCTACTATCTCTATTACTATTGGTGACACCACCATCTCCTCCTCCACCCAAGCCTGTCGCCTGGGCGTCATCCTAGACTCCTCTCTCTCCTTCACCCCCCACATCCGTGCCCTCTCACTGTCCTGCCGCTTTCATATCCGCAACATTGCTCGCATCAGACCCTTTCTAAATGCAGACAACACTAAAACGCTCTTTCACTCTCTTGTTATCTCCCGTCTGGACTACTGCAACATTGTCCTCTGTGGCCTCCCTCTGGTCCATCTCGCACCCCTACAATCTATACTAAATGCTGCAGCCAGGCTCATCTTCCTCTCCCAAAGCACTGCCTCCAACTCCCCTCTATGTCAATCTCTACACTGGCTTCCTGCCCCTTTCAGAATTCTCTTCAAGCTCCTTACCACAACCTACAAGACTCTTTCCTCCTCTACCGCTCCCTACCTCTCCTCCCTTATCTCCATCCATCCACACACCCTCCCGTCCACTCCGCTCTGCTGGTGACCATCACCTTAACTCCAACCATATAACTACTTCTCACTCCCGCATCCAAGACTTCTCCAGGGCCGCCCCTCTCCACTGGAACAACCTACCACTTTCTATCAGGCAATCCAGCACCCTCCAATCCTTCAAACGCTCCCTTAAAACCCACTTCTTTAGGCTAGCCTACCCTTCCTCCACCTAAGCTTAACTGCCCTCCCCATCCTCATCATTGTGTCTCCTGTTTATTTGCCCTCTCTCACTTAGCATGTTAGCTCTTATGAGCAGGGTGCTCCTTCCTCCTGTCATCATCTCTTCCCACCTTTTTCTCTATACTGTCTATCTCTCTCCTTATGCATCTGCTCCTACACACATATCCAGCATCTTTATTTTCCATATATATTGTTCTGCTATTTTTGTTCTGTGTCTTATTTTTGCATTGTACCTTTATTGTATTCCTTATTCTATGAGTTTATACCTTGTATTAATTATTGTATTGTATATGTAACTAATGGCTTTCCTATTGCCTCTGTACGGCGCTGTGGATACTGTGTAGCACCTTAAAAATAAACGATAATAATAATAATACACTTGGGCGGAAAAAAAAAATACAGATTTTTCATTACTTTTCTCGTTGTGCATAAAAACTTTAATGCAAACAGACTATGCAATAATCTGCACATATTTTACATAAAAGGCAGTTCAGAGGGTGATTGACAGCAACATTTCAACAATCCACCGGAGCCATTCATATCCAGTAGCTCTATTTATCCATACAGGAAATTGACATCTAGATCCTTTAATGCACTAGATAAGAAAGATTGTGTAAAATTCAAAAGTCTCTGCATGTTGTTTCCATGTTTGGTTCCATAAAGTAAATTCATGGAAAAATATGTTCTTTTAATCCATAATTATAGGATGACAATTGAAAGTACAGGTCTTCTGAATGCGTATCAGGTGTAATAAACAGGGAGGACATTGGGCCTGATCCAGAGCAACGCTCGCAAGCGAGCGTACAACGAGCGTATGCGAATTCTCGGCAAAAAATTCGCAATGCGCATGCCCAGTATGACAGCTTCCGGTCGCCCGAGCGTCATGAGCGAATAGCGGGCGTATCGTTAGCGTATTTTTCGCTCGCGGGGCGTATTTTTTTTACGATGGTCGGCTGGGCGCCCGTTTTACTACAGGGAGGCGGGGATAGCCATTTAAATTGTACAGTATGGGCGTGCTAAGCGTATTTTCTCAGCGTATTTTCTGCGAATTTTCGTACGGCCGACGGTCGTACCCAGTGTAGGGTATAGCCGCCGTAAGCAGGGACTTTACTATGGGAGTGCTAGGGGCGTTTAGGTTGATACGCCCGAGCGTACGTTCGCATTCGCCCGTCGTGCGAATTTTCGTAACGCTGGATCAGGCCCATTGTGTACATCTACATAGACACACCCTACAGGGGTGTGGAAAGAACATAAAAAATTGTTTGAAATCTTGTACTAATATCTAAAATGCCCATACACTGTACTATTTTGCTAACGATAAACGATAATCATTCAGGAATTCCAAAAGATGCGATTATCTGCTGGCAGGCATTTTGGGAAGATTATTGTGGTTTTCGGGAAAAAAATCGGCACCACATTGCTAGGCAATGAGCACTGTGATCAGCACCCAGTATGGTATCTTTCCCTGTAAGAACAAACGCAAGGGCAGCACCTGAACATTCCAAATGCCCTGACTGTAGAACCCACTGACACCTGTATCTTCTGTTCCATAAAGGAAAATATAAAAAATCCCACAGTAACAGTTTAAGGTAAAATGTGTTTTATAAATCGCTCCTTTTCTATTTCCACTTTGATTTAAAAATGGTTTCCTAATAATATAAATCCTGTGATTTTCAAATCGATGAAAATATGGGAAAACCAGGTCAGAATTAAACAATTAAACACAAGTGCTACATAGATAGCGTAAAATAGTTACTACGCATGCATAGTAAATAGATTTGGAAAATTAGGGACGTATGTAAAAAAAAATACGGGGGTGTGAATCCAGCCCAATATCAGCAAATCTACCAGAAGACTCTTCAGTTAGCCTAGCTGACAGACTTTTATGCACGAAGGAACAACACAGGCACATATTTTGTCATTTTGGTTGCTGCTACCAAACTTTATTATAACTGCAATTTGTATCTAGACATTTGTATCTTTTTCTAGATTTGGATGTTCCTTGGGTTATGTTCAGGGAGTTCTCACTTGAACAAATCACTAGATTAAATCAAGTTTATAACCATGATTTCTGTTTTTACAACTTGATTATCCTGACCAAATATTTTACAATCTGGTTAAGTCAATTACAATTGACTAAATTATTTAAATCATAAAATTATTTATCAAGTAAAGCTAGAACCAATGAAGAACAACTGTATCCACCACTGATATGTAGTGATTCCATACTCTTAGGAAGGGATAGGAGGAAATGATGGAATGAGGAATGAGGAATAATTAAATGTAGTGATTGCTGCTACTAAAGTGGTGGTATAGATTTCAGAGTGCTGTCTATTTGTGTTTTCATCATGATATTTTTCAATTCCCTCAAAAAAAAGCAGAATCAGAATTTACAAATTCATTAGAAATTATCTATTTTTCACATCTAAATGTTGATAGGGTCATTTTTTTACATTTAGAATTCATCTTAACATTTTTTGTTTTACAAATTATTTTATTTCACCCTACCTCTTGAGGTTTAGCTTACAGGTAACAATCTAATTTATACATGCCTATATACCCAATATACTGTATATTTCACATCTTCATCTCCCTCCCTTTTATTAACAAAGTTAAAATTTATTGCTGCGTAAACTTACATGAACTATTGATGTTAAAGACATCTTTATATTGCAAAAAAAGGAAATACCTATGGCGCTAGTTAGGAGAAAAGCTGCTGTAGAGGAGAATTTGATAATCTCCCTGCATATAAGACAAAAAAAAACACAAAGGTGAACAACGCTAAAGTGATTAAGAATTTAAATAAATATGGTAGAATAAATGTTGATTCTAATGAAAAAACACATAAACGACAACCTGAAGTCCAAAAACATTATTTAATCAACAATGAACATTAAGAAAGCATAATGGAGCTGATCTTCAGTGATACAATGCATATGCAATAATCTTAGATCATAGGGGAGATAGAAATCAATTATTCTCAGTTATTGCAGGGTTCCACGATAACTGTAAATCACCAACTTCGGAAGGAGAGGTATATATTATTGTGCAGAGATGGAAGTAATTGAAATTCACAAGGTAAAGGGTATAGCCGTGTGGATATGGTGCGAAGGCAGGGTATTACCCGATCCTCAGGAGATTTTTCTTTATCTTTATATTGCAGCAGCATACAGTAACTATTTTCTTCTCCTTGGCATTTGCCTGCATAGATGCTTTGGATTACATATTGTCCTTTTGTGCCATGTGCACGCCAACAAAAGTGTTATCTTTCCCTTAAATACAGCATTTCCATTATGAGTTGCTCCTATGTGGCACAAAAGCCCTTCTTATTGAAACACATACATAAATTCATTTGTCGGTGTGGTGGTTAAACTAACCATAAAGAAATAGCAAGAAAATAAACCAAGTCCTTGTAGCGTGAGTCTTGGTAAAATTTAATAACGTTAGTGGTATGCAAATAATTTTTTCTTTCTCTGCTTACGTCCAGTTAATGCTACACTACTACAAATCCCAGAATGCTAAGGGTGGAGATATCCTGTCTGTCCTACAGTGACCTTGGGACCACACTGCCCAACATATCTAATCACGAGCTACAGAATCTTCCTGCCAGGCACGGCAAGCAAACCAAGACCAAAAATATTCCCACAGACACATGCATCCGATTATCATATGAACCAGAGCCAGGCATGACTATCTGATCTCCCCTAAGCCACAGACAGCTTTAGGCTACAAAGCTTAACTCTCTGACTATAAAAGGGCTTGGAATATGTAATTTTGCAGTGCATTTTATTGCAACACAACTCTCTGTCACATTTTTGGTGTGTTTATACATATTTTCTGCCATCAAAATGTGCAAAGTACATTGTAAATTGTTATTGTATAATAAAACTTCCTGATTTGAAAATATAAAGGATTAAATACAGTACATAATCTGAACATTAGGCTTTAGTAGCAGCGTTCTTATATAGTGCTGGTTTGTGGAGACCTTTTAAACCTTGCCTTCTGCACATGAGTATAAGCTTCAGTGAGTCAGTTTTTGGGACTGACTATGGTTGTAAGTTCTACCATGCTTGGAGTATGTTTTTTTTTATTTTAGCACATTACATAGGGCTTAATAATTAAAAAGAGAGAAAGAAAGAAAGAAAGAAAGAAAGAAAGAAAGAAAGAAAGAAAGAAAGAAAGAAAGAAAGAAAGAAAGAAAGAAAGAAAGAAAGAAAGAAAGAAAGAAAGAAAGAAAGAAAGAAAGAAAGAAAGAAAGAAAGAAAGAAAGAAAGAAAGAAAGAAAGAAAGAAAGAAAGAAAGAAAGAAAGAAAGAAAGAAAGAAAGAAAGAAAGAAAGAAAGAAAGAAAGAAAGAAAGAAAGAAAGAAAGAAAGAAAGAAAGAAAGAAAGAAAGAAAGAAAGAAAGGGGGCCCATGTACAAATCCTGCACAAGGGCCCCCTCACTTCTTAAAACGCCCCTGTTTAGAAGCTAGTGGTCTTTTGCACCAAACTCAGAAAAAGTCATGTAACTGGCAGAGGGAGCAGGTAATGTGAGAGGAAAAGCTTTCTGTGCACAAGTATCGAGTTGGGAGACATCTTGAGACAAGTGAAGATATTTAAGTGGATGTAGTTTTCTTGATGACTTTCTAAGTAAATGTTTATATTGAGGATACCCAGCAAACGTGTTGCAGAAAGATCATTATTGAAACATGCTGGGAAACGGTTAATCTAAAGTGCTCCTTTCCCTGAATCCTCAACTTTAAGGATGAAGGACCGGATCCAGAACTAATAACGACAGCCGACTTACACAAGTTAAGTATGTAAGTCTGGCTTTGCGAGTGCACTGCACATGCACGCGCCAGACGTTACGTACATTAGGACGTGATAGTCCTCCGTGCATAGAGGGAGGCATTTAAATTGTACATTATGGGCTGGGTTAGGCACTGCCATACATCTGAGCATTCTGCATGCACAGTGATCCGTGCAGAAAAGTCAAGGTAGGCTTAAGGTCACATAAGTCAGCTAAAATCTGCATGCAAGATGGGAGTGTCACGGCAGTGTCATGGGAGTGTCATGGGAGTGTCATGGCAGTGTCATGGGAGTGTCATGGGAATGTCATGGGAGTGTCATGGCAGTGTCATGGGAGTGTCATGGGAGTGTCATGGCAGTGTCATGGGAGTGTCATGGCAGTGTCATGGGAGTGTCATGGCAGTGTCATGGGAGTGCACTAGCCTTTTCCGTGCAGAGCAGATCCATGCATGCGGAAATCACACATGAGTCTGGATCAGGTCTGGGAAGTATATGACATTGATTTGCTGAGTTTTCACATCTTTGATTTAAGTGTAATCGATAAGTGTCTAAATAACCTTTGGCACACAAATAGACTACAATATTCAGGCTGTTTGTTCACAAAGAGAAAAAACAGTAAATAACTAAAGTGTTGTCATGAGTAACATACAATATATTTTGCGTTAGTGTGCTTTGCTTTTTTGTATTTGCGTACAATATATTTCCTACGGGCATAGTGGTAGCCTCAGATTGATTCCTAACAGCACTCGATAATAGTGAGTTACAAATATACAATATGTATTGTATGAAGGTAAACTGTCAGCGGGTAAAAACTGCTATCAGGAGCGCTATTTGTCTACACTATACATTCAGAATGATGGGTTATGTATCCTGCCCCTCTCCAGACCCTGCACATAGTGAAACAAAGCTTATATCACTGTCTTGGTAAAATTCCCACATAGATCATTTCTTTTTCTTCAAAACCAATAGACCACCACACGCCTCCCTATGTCTACAGTATCGATGGCACATTTATTGAATCTATTGAATTCTTATTGGTGATGTTTCATGTAGAAGGTGTAGCCACCAATGAACGTTGTTTGATTGACGTATTAGTGATTGCCTATTTGTGTGCTGAAAGGACCTGAGTCACACTTAAGAACGTGATAGGTTTCTAAATATACACAACTAATAGCAAGGAAACTCCCTCAGCACGCCCCCGGTTTTCAGTTTCTTATGTGACTTACGAGTGCCATAGGGCACCCTTAACTGTAGGTTCGCATTTGAATGCGTAGGGATAGTACTTAGGAACTTAACTGCATAACCGTGCCTTCTTTTGCTAATTTAAATGCCTCCCTCCACCCAAATCTGCGTATCTGCCTAGGTACTTATTCATGGAACGCCCATTCTTGCGTATGTTACTAAGAATCTAGAGACTTTAGGTTCTTAGGCCCTGATTCAGAGATTGAAAATAAGAACATAAAGTTACACCTGGGCTAAACCATGTTGATTTCAGGGGAGTCAAATTTCATTTGTTGCAACAGTATTATAGTTAAAAGGTGATGTTTCCCAGCTCAAGTCTAATTAGCAGTTTAAAAGTGAAGCTGATCAGGTATCTGTGTGCAATAAGTAAAAGAAAAGCATTCTCTCTGCATGCATAGAATAAAATTAACTGCCCCTAAAATTAACTGCCCCTGAAATCAACATGGTTGACTTTAAGTTCTTATTTTCAGCCTCTGAATCAGGCCCTTAGTGTATAAGCACGGAATTTGCTTTCTTAAGTGCTACGTTAATAGCGTAGAAAAGTTACTAATCATGCTCAGTGCATCCGTTCTTAAATATACGCACCTAAAATCATAAGAATTCTTAAGTGTGAATCAGATCCAAAGAGCTTATTGCGTGAAGAAGCTCACTTACTTATTGACCTTCTCAAATCATGTGTCACATGGATGGCAAGCAAAGAAAATATGACTTTGTTCTGTCTAGTATATTTATCACAGGGTTGCCAACTTTTAACAGCCTCCCTCCAGGAGATCCCGGAGGGAAGCTATAGTTGCATGCAGGGGGTGGGCCTTAATGACGCGATTTAGAGGACAGAGGATCACATAGGCCGAAAGGAGTATAAACGTCGGGCTGCTGTGCACTGAAACAGGCAAGTCATGAGTTTAGTTTAGGAATGGTAAGGGAGCCAATCAGTTGAGGGCTAGGGGGTGGTCTTAAGGGGTGGGGGGTTAGGGGTATATAGGGGCTTTGCTGGAAGCTTCTGGACATCTTTGCTGCTGAATTTCCCTCCCCCCCCATCCCATGTATTTATTAACATGTTTTTGTTTTTCAGACCAGACATGGTTGGCGGCGGTATCAGTGGGGGGGTCAGCTAATATAAGAGGCGCTAAGTTCATGGCATTATTGAAGGTATGGAGCAGGATGAACGCACCCCTTGATGATATATCGGTATGCCTTCCCGAGCGGTCGGGTTGAGCACAGACAGAGGGGTGATGATTAGGGTGGCCATATCCTTCCATTGCACCTAGAGCAGAGGGTGCCTGTCCTCTTGTTGGTTCCAGGGAATAGCTGAACCCCCCACACATTTGGTGCCACCTCTTCACAAAAATTCTTAATTCTAATTGTTAAATAAACCTATGCCCCCTTTTTAATAGCCAAAAAGTTGTCCATGTCGTTATTTCAATGTATTATTATATATTTTGTATAGGTTGGTTGTTTCAGTGGACATGTCAGCCTTTGACGCTTTAATGCAAATTGTGTCATTAAGCCCCGCCCCTGACTAAAACATACCCGTTTTTAGGTTTAACAGTGATCGAGATGGGGCTTGATTTTGCAAATTGTGTCATGAAGTCCCTCTCTGTCCCTGGCAACACTAGTATACTAGTGTTGCTAGGCAGGTGGGCAGGACTTGAGGCTGTGGTTTCCATGAAACGACGGGCTTCAAGTCACTTGTGGGAGATTTGGGATACCGGGAGAACTGCCCGAATTTCGGGCGTCTCCCAGACATTCCGGGAGAGTCGGCAACCCTGATTTATCATCAGTATATATATATATATAGACACCAAATTGTATCACAGGGTTGAAATGCTCTTTTACAGTTCAGTTAAGGAATCTGTATTCTAGTATCGATGTATGCAGGTTATAATTTCCTCATTAGCTATTTCTTTTAGAGGATTAATGTCTTAAAAATGTTAAAAGGAGTTAAAATGTTTTAAAAAGTTCTAACACAATGTATGAAATACATTTGGAACATAAACATGCTATTACTGAAATTAGTGGCAGACATCTCTTTCCTAATACAAACCAGAACTCATTCTTTGACCTTCCATTGTGTGGTTTTGGCCAGTGACATCACATAGAGTCCTAGAGATGTCAGTGCAAAGTATGTGAGCAATCTGCTAACAGTAAACTCAGATTATTATTTTTTATTGCCTTCATAACCTGTGTTCATTTAATAGATAAGGAAATTCCACTGTCTCACAGTTTCCCTTTGACATTGCTAAAATAAGTAAGCAGATGGGGGCTGTTTTCTTTTTATTGAATATCAGGAGCAGACTATACTATACCAATGGTGAGTCTTCACATACTAATATGGGTAGAAATAGTGAAGTAGATAAAATAAAAGACAAGTCACTTTCAAAATCGAAGACATAACGTAGTGACCCCAGCAGCACTACCTATTCAGGAGCCTAGAGAGAGAGGTAGAACATTAGCAAATGTCAAGTACTGTCAATATAATAAAGACAATAAAGGACACATAGCATAATATAAAACAAACCCAATACAAGTTAGTAGGCAAGCAGCTAAGCATACCTTCTTACAACCTTTATATATAATGTACAGAGTCTAATGCTGGCTTAGAAGCAAAGAATAAAAGGAGTAATTTACTTAAAACAGTAAGTTTCACAAAACAGGTAGAACACCTACTGATCGAAATACATCCAGACTTTATATGCATACAATCCAATAATACTGAATGGCCTTAATTCTACACAGCAGTTGTGATAATTAGCAGCATGAGTTCCCCTAGGTGCAATTTGCTCCTTTTTTCTATTCTTGGTTGTAACAAAGAATCAGCCCAGTAATTTGCATACATGGAATAAAATGGACTGCTTTCAGATATGGAAAGTCACACCTCACTGTAAAATACTGCCATTTCCTTATTCCGTTATCTTTCATCTAGGACATAAGAAACATAGTACTGGATCCAAAAGATCAGATTTTTCTGCATTGATACTCAGGAGATTGCATCTGAGTGATCCCATCGCTAACCAATCCCCTTGCTTGGATGGGCTTCATAGACCCATACATCTTACGTTTTTTGACTAGCGAGAAGGTAAATTAAGGGAAATATTATAGAGTAAGGGAGTCTTTAACATGGATTTTCCTCCAAAGACCATGTGCTGTTGTCAGAGGTGTTAGAGTGGTGTGCCTGGTCATTAATACAAGAAGAGCCAATATTGACAATATAAACATAATACATATTTCAGATGACATTTAAGTGCTTATTGTTGTAAACATACTTTGTCCACAGACTACGTGATATTATTATGAAGATAAAAAGCCACATTTATCCACATTCATTTTTCAGTAATCAGGTCATAATTTCACGCACTGTTAGATATTAAATATGCTCCCTCCACTGAAGCATGTAAACTTATAAATTGTCTTCTGGGTTTTCTGACCAAGCTCTAATAATGAATCAGTCAAAGAATAATGTGTGCACTTTCTTAATCATTTTTACTCTTATTTATGCCTTACAAATGACAATTAATTTCTTTTATTTTAATTAAGTGAACAGCTTACTCAACCTCGAGCCTTACAGACGTGAGAGCTTAACACGATTAAGAAGTTATGCTTTTTCAGAGCATTTTTGTCATAGAAGGAAAGCCTCTCATCAGTGACTGACATTGCGATGGAAGAAATGCTAGTGCTTGGAGCTTCCGTGCAAGTGAGGGGAGGTCACTCCTCTTACTCACATAAACTTACATTCCATAACCCTTACCTTAAAAATTCCGCTCTGTTCTTGCAGAAATGTGTGAAAGTCTGGAGAGCACTGGGGGCGCTTAGCATGCACTCACTGTAACATTAGCATACTTACTTCTTCCTACATAGCTGAATTGCTTTCTGCATTTTAATCCATCCTGCCAATAAAAGCACTTTCAGGATGGAACTCTTTATCCAGAGGACCAGATCCATCCTGCAACTCTGGATCCAGAGGACCATATCCATCCTGAAACTCTGGATCCATAGGACCAGATCCTTCCTGCAACTCTGAGTCTAGATCCATCCTACAACTCTGGATCCAGAGGATCAGATGCATCCTGCAACTCTGAGTCCAGATCCATCCTATAATTCTGTATCCAGAAGACCAGATCCATCCTGCAACTCTGGGTCCAGATCCATCCTACAACTCTGGATCCAGAGGACCAGATCCATCCTGCAACTCTGGATACAGAGGACCAGATCCGTCCTGCAACTCTGGATCCAGAGGACCAGATCCATCCTGCAACTCTGGGTCCAGAGGACCAGATCCATCCTGCAACTTTGGATCCAGAGGACCAGATCCATCCTGCAACTCTGGGTCCAAAGGACCAGATCTAACATGCAAATTCGACACTTGCACATGCACTTTCACAGAAAGTCTGGTCCAAATTCTCAACATTGTCATTTGGCACATGTCTGGTAATGCACTATACTCAGCTTCCCTAGCAACAAGTGTTTAAAGATAGGCTAATCACTGAATGGAATAATAATCAGGTTAATTAAAAGAAATTTTTAATTTTAGAGAGATTGCATCTTTAATAAAAACCCTCTAATATCAGTACCATAAACCATACAATATTTCAGGCAATTTATCATAACAAAAAACTTATCTCCCCATTCACTGTCATACCTACTCACTAAAATCTGTTGGGGAAAGTGTGACAGATAATTGTGATTGACCACACACTGGTAATTTGTATTTATTAACACAAACTCTGCCTACAGTTTATCTGATACAGCAGGCATGCTGGAAAATCCAATCAGTCAACCGGACGATAAAAATTAAGCTTGAGCATGTTTTTTCCGCAAAATCTGTTTTGACACTGTTGCTATTGACTATTTGCTCACACGTGGGAGGGGTTTAGTATTATGATGTACATTACAAGCAAGGAATACTCCTGAAAACCGACCCAGATCACCAATCTGCGGATATTTTAGCTCTGAATTTTTGGGAAAATTGAGAGCCAGGTGTCAGAAGTGTATGCAAGCAATGGGGTAGATCCAGAACTACGTCCGTCTATGGAAGACGCATTTTAGACCGCATATACGCAATCTACGTATAGAAACGACACGCAGATTACGTACAATAGCTACTACGCATGCGCAGTAGCTATTGTTTATTGAATCACGTCCGTCTATGGAAGACGGACGTAGTTCTGGATCCGGCCCAATGTGAGTAGTTACCAAATTGCTTGCACAGATGCTTGCACAGATGCATGGATCCCGCCTGATCATGTTGCAGTTAGAGATCCAATCGCAGGACAACCACGTTAGGGTCCAGTTTTTCCATACATACAAAAAAACGTGCTGGTTTGATGTCTTCTTCCAAACTTTTTATCTTTTGCTAAAACAGTGCTAAATGGTGTAAACAAGCTTAATAAACCATTCATATATTGTTTATTGACTTCCTGTGTATTTCCCACGGGGGTGTTAGAGCGGTGTGCTTGGACAATAATAAAAGAAGAGCCATCTTAATATTGACAATATAAACAAAAATACATATTGCAGATTTTAGTGCTTATTGTTGTAAGCATATTTTGTCCACAGACTACGCGATACTATTATCAAGATAAAAAGCCACATTTATCTACAAAGTATTACTGTAATTATACTATTAAAATAATTATGTAACTTAAAAAAAATATATATTTATTATAAAAAAAATTAAGCTTATCATTAAATTCAATAGACTTAGAAATGTGCATATAGTAAAAATATATTTGATCACATTCGGGTAAGTGGTTAATGGGAGAATTCTATGCAGCTTTCTTCTTTGTCTGACTTATTTTCCTCTCCTATATTTGTTGGATTTGTTTAAAGGTTTTAATAAAATTGAAAGCGACCTTGATTTAAAGTTACCAGGTTGCTTTTTTAATTAATTTCATAGAAAATTCTTCAGGATGAGTTATGTTTCTTTAATATATCCCGGATTACACTGGTGATTGCATCACTTTCCATCTACAATGAATGCACATATGTGCCAGACTACTAGTGGGAGCATGGAGTTTGGCACAGGAAGGGTTATTTCCTGGTTAACTTTTTAGCCTGAGAATTTTATTAGTTTTATTTACTATTTGTTTATTATATTTGTTTCCTGTTTAATTTTACCCCCTTTGTCGGCAATTAGCAGACGGGAGCACTCTAAATATTTCATAATTTATCACAGCTGCTTCTAAATGTTTCATGATCTCAGATTCAGCCATGAATGTTTTAACAAGATGCTATCACTGAAGCAGGGGTCTAGACCCTCCTCCCATTCAATTTCCTCTGCATGTGGGGTCTTAATCGCCCATGCTGGTTTCCGTAAGATACCCCAATAAGTAGCAGAGAGGCACATAGCTTCAGAGGATTATAGGTTTTTATGGTATACACCAGACTCCTGTTTTCTCACACGATTTGGAACAACATTAGCCTAGCTTGCAGATTTGCTGTAGTGAGAAGCTCATATCTCAGGCCTGTTGCAGTAGCTAAAAGCTGTCATAGAGGTGGGGTGCTGCAAATGTTTGATGTGCTTACTACTCTTCTCATGCCCTGTGCAGGTACTTAAATAGAAACATAAAATATGATGACAGAAAATAATGGTCCATTTAGCCTGACCGTTTCAGTGCATTCTATTATTTATTCATCTATTTATGAAGGTTCTAAAGTGTGGACCCGCTCTGCAGATGCCATCTTGTGTTATGAACATTTTAGTGAAATTGTACTTATAAGACCAGTGACCAGGACACCAAGAGATAATCTGCTGCTATTGTCAAATGTTTCCCTGGCCAGGTCATTCCAGGCTAAATGTAGATGAAATGAAAATAGAATTTCTTAACGGAAAAATTTGTGTGTTCAGATCAAAGTTTTTGCATAAGCGTCAGATTTACATTGTAACAGTCCTTAAAAAAGGGGGTGGATGAACATTCATTGCTTGTGTGTAATATCATCATACAGTACCCAGTTACTGCATATATATAT
>WWET01000460.1:521147-558854 GCA_011038615.1 Limnodynastes dumerilii | reverse complement strand
TTTTTTTTTTTTCATTGCAATTTTAAGAGGGGACAGATCAGAAATTTTAAAGTACAGAGATGAGATGAGCTGGAATTTCAAGTTGG
Source organism: Limnodynastes dumerilii (assembly GCA_011038615.1). NCBI lineage: Eukaryota > Metazoa > Chordata > Amphibia > Anura > Limnodynastidae > Limnodynastes > Limnodynastes dumerilii. The sequence goes on along the minus strand of WWET01000460.1, from coordinate 558,768 downwards.
TATTCCATGCACTTGCATGCATATGACAGTCATCGCTAACTTTGTGGACAAGAAACATTGGGAAGTCTATATTGTGGTTAGATTGGTAGCCAGGCTCCTGAGTAGACAGAGGCACTTTTCTAGAAAACACCAGAAGACTTGCAAAGGGCACAACAAGACTGAGATAGTTTTTTTTAAATACAGCAAATGTTCAAAATCAATAGACAATCAACAAATAAAGAAAATAAATCCTATCCTATCCAGCTCCTAACTAATATAGTAATAGGTGTCCCTCCCTAAGTATGCAGCACCTAGTGATCAATACAAACATAAACTGAAACTCAGATCAGCATACAATGTTTAAGTGTCTCACAGGAAAGAGCGTACTGTCTCAATACCACAAGTACTGAGAGTCAGTCCAACCATCTCACATAGGTGCTGTAGTAGTGCAAGACGGAGGCCCTAAAGACCTGAAATGGTCCTGATATATGGAGCCCACCTTCTCTCTCCATTCACAGAGAAAATGTTCTATATCTGTTTCCTAGACATAGCATTGCAATTATTTATTTAGAAATGTGAGATATTCAAAACACGCTATTGTAAAAATACCTTATATGTTAAAAATGATTGAGTTTATTGCATGATTATTTATTCATAAAAAAGCATAAAATATGCCACTGAACATAACTTCTATTACTTAGGTCTCACATAGACTTGGCTACAATCTTATATTTCTGGTAATAATTCATAATAAAAATGTGACATATTTTAGACAGTTGGAACCATTACACTTTTTCCCTTAAGCTGATGGTCCCAGACAATTAAAGTGTGGTCTGGATTAGCTGAAAAACTGTGGGCCCAGGTGTTATTAAATTACCGTAGACAGCCTAGCATCTAGAGAGGCTATTAACTTTTCCATACCCATTAGTCCTCAAATATTTCTCTCTACTCATTGTCAACCATGAGTCTTTAATATATTTAGCTAGAATATTTAGCATACTTTTACTATTAGCCTTTTTTGCTTTTCTTGGATCAGATTTAAGCAGTTATATTTAATGAAACAATTTGGGGCAAAAATACATTTAGCAGATTTTTATTTGTAGGATACAAGTCATGGGGATTAAATCAAATATTATTGTTTTATGCATATAGCTTAGATCTGTAAACTCAATTGTCATAGTCCAAATTAAAGTTTGTAGTAGTTTCCATGAAGTCACAGCTATTTATGTAGATGGAACAGTCCCAACCCTGATGCCAGCTGACCTAAGGTTGGTTGTCATAATGGTGGCTAGGCTCCTTATTTGTTGTTGTTGAGTGAATTATGAACATCTTGTTGGTGGGTTTGGACCATTCCCATTCATCATCACTTTAAAATCAATGTAACTTTTGCTCAGCTGAACATCTAGGACCTGATTCAGAGTTCCATGTGTGCGCGAGGTGGAATCGCGCAAGCTAATTTAAATAGGGGCTATTTACGGATGCGCATTCGTGCATCCTATTGCCCAGTCTGAATAGCATGTAGGGAGCTGCTTCAGAGTTTTAAGCGAGTGCACGTGGCGAATTGGCCTATGGCTAACCCAAAAAAAACCTGTCGGAGTCTTAATTGCTCGCTTGGAAAATAACAATTTACATTGCGATATTTCCAAATATTCCCACGCTGGCAGAGGGTATAAGTATACCCCAATGACAGTAGACCTGTCATCAGCGCCGGGATGTCCTGCGTGTAGGACATAGTTTGCGTCATCTCTATAAGGTTTATTTTTATGCCAAGGCCACCCCCCGTATTAAAAGCTTACAAGACTGGACCTCCATCAGAGCAGATAAGTATTATTATTTATTTATTTTTGGGGCATTTTATGGGCATTTTTGATCATTTTATTTGAGGACATTACATCAATTTTGGGCAGTTTGGGGACAATTATATTGGGTACTTTTTTAATATTTATATTTTTGAGGGACATTTTTAATCTTTGTAGTATCTTGTTACTGTTTTGGTTTTTTTTTGTGAAAGGGACAGGGATCTTGGACTTATAGTATTTTTTTTATTTTATGTGGGGGCACATGTGGGCATGTTTAATCATTGAATTATGTGGGCACAGTATTTATTTTTAGGAAAGGCACAGGGATGTGGGACATATTTTCTTTCTTTCTTTCTTTCTTTCTTTCTTTCTTTCTTTCTTTCTTTCTTTCTTGGGGGTGGGGAGCACATGTGGGTATGTTTAATGTATTTATAATGCGGGCAGAGTATTTTTTATAATTGTAAGTAATGGCCATGGCAAGCTATTTGTCGCAGCGTGACCTGGAAAGAAGGGCATGCTGCTGATAGTAGTTCTACTAGCGCAAGCATGCCTTGTCATTTATGGGCATGCTTGCGCTTGTAGTTCTACTTGTGGCAGCACGCCCTATCGGGCAGTACTTAATTTATTTATTTACATAGGTTGCGGCGGCGGGGCAGGTGGGGGAAGGGGTTCATTTTTCAGTAAACCTCCTTTTTTTTCAAACTACTTTCTTTTATTTTGGCAGTTCCGGTGAGCAGCGCCTACACTTACACCATCCTAGGGATGTTGCCTTTGTGCCTTTGTTAAGGAGCCTCCTGACTGCCCTGCACGGAATATTTAAATGAGAAAAACTCACCTTTTCTTATTTAAATATTGTGGAACACCCCTTTTCGTAGGGCGGATTCGTACGCCGGCGGATACACTAAACTCCGCCTGCAATCACGGCTCTTTCTGTAAATATAGGATTTTACCATATAGAGTTGACTATTTCTTTATGGTTTAATATCCATAATCCCCTGTCTGGTCCTAAGGCTCCCATGTACACATTACTCACTTCTACTTCTTTAGTCCTTCAAAGGCACTCAGTAGTTTCTGTACACTATATCAGAAGGGGAGTGTCCGCGGGTTTCTAGACGATCTTATTAAGGTGTAAATACTGGATGGTTACTTCTTTTCTTCCTTTAGTCTGTAGTGTTCCTTAAAAAAAGAAGATAGAAATCCCCATGTGTGGAAATTTTCAGACAATAAAAAAGGAAGTAAGGGGGATCACCCCTACTCACATGGATCTTCTCTTGTTTCCTTGCTATGAACCAATCCTCAGGGACCGGATCCAGACCCAGGTCTGAAATTACGCGAGACAGAGGGGAGTGCACACCCCCTGTCACTCCCCTCTGTCGTGCAGGCTTTATGGCAGCTTACGCTGCCATAAGCCTGCCTTAAATGCGACGTCGGATCAGCGGTCCGTACGACCGCTGGTCCGCTACAGTGTGGGAGCCCCCTCCCACATTCCTTGAAAAAGGGCAACCTATGCCTGAAACGCGTTGGATAGGAGGTAATTCTTGTCTTTCTGCCTACAAGCACCACCTTTCTTCCCACTTTACGTGTCTGCAGACATATGGGCCCTATGTTATGTCCGCTTGCAGTATAGTGTACAAGATCTAGGAGGATAGATTGGGAACGTAGCAGTGACTTTATTACCCCAACCCGGGGTTATCAAGGGTTTCCCACAAAGACAGCATAGAGAAAGTTTTTTTTATTGTTTTTTAATATGAAGTTTTTATTGTAAGAATTTTGTGAAAATTAAAAGTCCATTCCTTTTGAGTGATTGGAGTAGAGTCCGGTACTTACACCATTAAACGTCACCTCGGAAGTTTGCAGCTACTTCTTGGGGTGTTAGGTGGAGGAAGGAAGCCCTCTCTGGACACTCTGAGGGGAAGGGACCACTCAGAAGTTCCCTGAAGAAACAGTCCACAATAAAGTCTATATTTAGAGCCTAGTGGAGGAGAAGAAAATCGGGCTCTACCCTCTGGCAAAGGAGAAAGGGTTCTGGTTGAGAGGAATTCCTGTGAAAAGAAAGAACTTAAAGACACCATTTCAGGCTCTAATAAGGAGAAAAAGATTGGGTGTTACCCCCTAGAAGAGAAGAAGGTCCATACCAGGAGAGATCCCAGTATAAAGAAAGAACTTAAAGATACTTCTTGAGGCCCTAATAAGAAGAGAAAGATTGTGAGTATAACTTACCTTTACCTTTTCCGGCTGCTTAGCGGTATTACACAAGGATTGTATCATTTTCCCTTTTTCATGCGGAGAGAGACAGCGGAATTTTCAGGCTGCATCTAAAGAAAAAGAAAGAGAAAAAGATCTGAGGATTGGTTTATAACAAGGAAACAAGACAAGATCCATGTGAGTAGGGGTGATCCCCCTTACTTCCTTTTTTATTGTCTGAAAATTTCCACACATGGGGATTTCTATCTTCTTTTTTTGAGGAACACTACAGACTAAAGGAAGAAAAGAAGTAACCATCCAGTATTTACACCTTAATAAGATCGTCTAGAAACCCACGGACACTCCCCTTCTGATATAGTGTACAGATTGTGCTTTTTCTTTATCCCTATTTTTTAGGGGTTTTTGAATTTGGGGGTGTCAGGTGCACCCTAGAAGTGGGGGCATTCAGCTGGGAGATCGCGGAACTAATACATATATCTATTTGTGTTTTAAACTCAGTAGTTTCTGCTACATAAATGATTTAAGGACTCGCATACAACAATCACACTTGCTGCATGCTTGTCTTTCCTTTACCATCTCAGCTGACTTATAGGACTCGATTCAATTGAACACGATGTCTGCGTTATTTTTGTTGCAATGCTAATTGTGCAAATTTATATAGTTGATTTTCATACGCACCCCATAGATGTTTATATTAAAATCTTTGGCTACTATAACAGCCAGTTTTAAGCACAATTAGTATCACAATCAAAATAATGTGGGATTCAGTTGAATCAGGCCCATAGACACAAGGCTTCTTTTCATAAAATGATGATCAAGATGACTGTTGCCTTATCTGCTAATCCCTCATATTTCTTCTCATTCTGCCTGTGAGAACATGGTAGACAACTTTTGCAAATTAATATTGTGGAGATTGTGATAGAACTATCAAGGTGCTACACCAAAGGGGTGTGTCCTGTGCCTTTAAAGGGGTGTGGCAACTGCACTTTAATGGCAAAAAATGCAAAATCATGCACTTGGTGCACAAATACCCAAAAGCTCAATATACTATTAATGACACTACATTAGAAACTGCTGAAGTGGAAAGGGATCTAGGAGTCATTATTTCCAGTGACTTAAAGGTAGCCAAGCAATGTAACAAAGCAATGAAAAAGGCCAGTCAGATGCTTGGTTGCATAGGGTGAGGAATTAGTAGCACCTACGCCCCTAGGGCAAGATTTACTAAGCTGTGGGTTTGAAAAAGTGGAGATGTTTCCCATAGCAACCAATCAGATTCTAGCTGACATTCTCTAGTATGTAATAGGAAAGTGAGAGCTAGAATCTGATTGGTTGCTATGGGCAGCATCTTTATTTTTCCCAACCCGCAGCTTAGTAAATCTGGCCCCTAGAATACTGTGTTCAGTTCTGGAGGCCATATCTCCAGAAAGACATGGGGGTCTATTTACAAATATCATTTTTAGGTAATAATGTCTGTTTTCACTGTAAAACGTACATTATCACTTACAACAAAGCACGTACTATTTACAATAATGTCATCGCCATGGAAAACCGCTGTTACATTATTGCTCTTCACCGACCCATTCTTGTTAATGCGGACCAGCTCTAAATTTAATTTATTTATCTCAAGATGGCGTTACTGCATTTATCCCGGCGATCTCCCCATATTCCCCACTTTTCCTCCCCCTAATAGCTGTTATTAGGGGTAGGAAAAGGGGGCATGTATCAGGAGACCACTGGAATAAACCTAAGAGTCTAACTTTAAAAAAAATTAATAAATAAAAAGGTATTTTTTCTATTACATTTTTTAAAATAAATAAATAAATTTTAAATACTAATTACTTAAAAAAAAAGAAGGAAAAAAAGAAAAATTTACCTCTCCGGGAGACGGGTCCAACTCTGAAGATTTCAGTCCCGATATGAAGACACTGCGCAAGCGCAGTGTTTTTCATCCTGGGACTTGAATTTTTCAAGTCCCGCGTTTGAGTCTCTGTGCCTGCGTAGGACTTCATTCATATGAAGTATGAATAAAGTGACCTGCAATGAGCCCAGAGATCATCGCGGGACCTCGTAGGGCTGGTAAGTATTGGTAAATTTTATGAACGAAGCTGCCAGGCTCTCTGCGAGCCGAAGTGAGCCTGGAAAAGCTTTGTTCATTAAAAAATTTAGCAAATGGTAAATAGAGCCCATAAATACATTAGAGACTGTGCAAAGAAGAGCAACTAAAATGGTCCATGGCCTGTGTCACAATACCAAGAAAGGCAGGCTAAACTAAACATGCATAGCTTGGAGCAGAGAAGGGAGACGGGGAGATATGATAGAAGCTTTCACATATATCAAGGGTTTTGACCGGCTAGAGGAGGGGGCATTTTTCAAAGGCAGAGGTGTAATAGAACACGAGGGCATGGATATAAACTGGAGGGTGGTAGATTCAGAGGAAATGTGCAGAAAAATTACTTCACTGAAAGGGTGATAGATACGTGGAATAGCCTCCTATCTGAGGTGGTTGAGGCTAACACAGAAGAAAACATGCTTGGGATATATATAAGGATATCCTAAATCTCAAACTAAATTGAGGATAAATAGGGTCAGTATAGTTTTAAATAAACAACTGGGCAGACTGGATGGGCCATGTGGCTCTTATCTGCCGTCAGATAAAATGTCAGCATCAGCATATATTGATTGTTACATTGTCAGTGAATTAAAATTTTTAGTATTTATTGTGAAGATTGTGAATAGGAGATCCGCATAGAAAAGTTAAAAGTCTGTGATACAGCAGCTGATAACAAGATTTTCAATTATTGAAGTCATGTTGTCTTAAATAACTATCAGCCTTTGTTTGTCCATCTCCTTAGGCCTCAATGCAGAGAAATAGGGCAAATTTCTAAATTCTGTCATCATACCACTATGACTTCTTGAACTGAAACAACATCAGGGTGATTGCCATACACTTAGGTCGTTGGAGGGATCATTCAAATTTCAGGGACTTTTCCTGATATTCAGGGATAGTCAACAACTATGAGGTAAAGATAGTGGGAACTGTAGTATTTATAACACAATGATTAATTACACGGAATCCTGCTGCCATCACCTCAGCCCATCTAATCAGTCAACTGAGACTTGTCCCTCAGCTAAGCAATGGGTCCAAGAACTTCATCATTATCGCTAAGCATTGTTTTACCCTAAAACAGACTGTAATATAAATTAAGACTCTACATAAGTCAAATACAGCAGATATACCTAAGAAACAAAATGTGTCCTAAGCTTGGTCCAAGCTATAAAAACCTGGTCTAAAAAAATGACATTGTATAAAAACACACTAATGCCAAATAAGGTGAAATAGTCCGTATTGCTGAACAACAAATCTGCCTAGTGAACTCAATTCCTTCCCTGCAAGACACGTTTAGAGTATGACGTGAGAAAGCATTAATCGCTCTGACAGTTGAGCAACACTCAGGGGTAGATCCAGACCTAAGTGCTTGTTACGTTTCATCGTGTGGCGTATTTACACTAGCGCATTTTCTATGCACCCCCCCCCCAGGCACATTTCTCGCTCGTACGTACTTTGGTCCTTTTACGCTTCCCAAACCCTATCTTAACTTTTCATAGTGTAAGTCCTGACGTACGTAATGGATTCAAGTACGTAACGGCCTAACCCGACCCATACTGTCCAATTTATATGCCTCCCTACGCCTACAAAGTGTAACTACGGGTGTCGTATGGATGACCCGCCCCTTCGTTTGTAATTACGCTAATGGTACGTACGTTCAGAGTTACGTGGCTTAACATCTGCCGCGCACATGCGCAGTAAATACAAACAGGCGATTTTATGTCAGCAGCTAGCGTGAAAACACTAACGTACGTAGCTCAGGATCTGGCCCTCGGTGATTAATCCAGAGTTCAGGAAAACTTGCTAAACCATGTTGAACTGCAGGGAGGAGAAAATTTAAACTGTGTAAATTAGTTGAGAGGAGATGTTTTTGTAGCTCAACTCTAAATTAGAGTTCTAATGAAATCTTCAATGTTTGTGTGCAATAAACTAAATCTTTTCTGTAATATCACTTAATTTACACACACTTGCAAAATAAAACCAAATTGCATTAATTTCCAGACTTCAAATGACATGATTTGTGGAGATGGGAACCTTAGCACTGCAGAGGAGAAGAATGGCAAAACGTATTGAGCATTCACAAAAATTACAGGAGCATAAATAATTGTACTTTTAAAATGGCCTTAAGTGTGCCTTAAGCAAGATGAAGATAATTAGCACTACTAAAGCATACATATTAATTGCAGGTGCCTCTGGCAATTCTACTACACAAAGTTCCAAAAAATGGCATTATCTTCTACAAGACAACTTCATTTATAATCCTGCTTCACCATTACTGCCCTGTAATTCACACACTGTGACTGCACCTCAATCCAAACACCTGCCGTTACTGTATCAGTCCTATTATTAGCCATCTGGCCATGGATCTACGGGCTTGTGTGTTCATCAAGGTGGCCATCTGTGCAAGGTCACTCTACTGCCTATGTGCGACCACTGGCTTTGTCAAAGAGACTGCGCTGTGCGTGTCTACTTGTCATAGACGTAAAATCTACTCTGCTGGGAAGATGAGGTTCATGTAGATAATTAATCATCTACGTTTCTGATATATTATTCCTATTAACTTATTAACATGACACCTAAACAGGGTAAGTCAATTGGAAGTTCCAAAGAGTGATGACTTGAAGCCATCTAAATCAATGTTTAAGGATCAAAACAAATTATTCTGCATTGGATCAATTGTATCAATCTAATCAATCAAAGCAATTATTCAGTTATAGAATAACATTTAAGTGAATGACTTTATCTTTCTTTCACACACTGAATGCTTCTAGTGTGCTAACTGAGCCAACATAATTATGTCCTAATATTTCTTCTCTGTTAGCAATGTAAAACTCTTGAAGTGATTCTTATGTTGTGCAGATCTTCACCATTTGCTTTTCCTTTTTGATACTTTCATAAAATATTGTTTATATTGATCAATACTAATAAAGACACCTTATTTGACATTAGTATTGATGATTGGCCATCTCACAGATTTTTACTAATAACGTTCACCTTAGATTAAATATATTCTATGGGCTCTATTTACAAATATCGTTTTCATATGATAAAGCCCATTTTCGTGTGAAACCATGGAGACGATTGCATTAAATACTGTGGATCGCCGGCCCGCTTTAATGAATGCGTGCCAGTATTTACTAAGTGTCAGCGTGGATTTTAACAATCCGCACCGACACATTAAATAACGTCATCTGAAGATGGCGTTAGGGTAAGTATTCCAGCCGTCTCCCAATATACCCCCCTTTTCTTCCCCCAATAGCTGTTATTGGGGGGAGGAAGATGGGGGGGGTACATATCAGGAGACCGCTGGAATACAGTTAAGTAAAAAAAAAACATTCAAATCAAAGTAAAAAAAATGACAAAAAAAAAATATGAACTAGTTTAAATTAATTTTTATCTAATAAACATAATTAATAAAAAAAAAAAACACACGCAAAAAAAACAGAGAACAAAGCTTTAAAACTTACCTGACCGGGCGCGCGTCTGTCTCTGATCCCGGCGCATGCGCACTGATCTTGCCTTTTGGGACTTGAAATTTGTCCCAAAAGACAGTTACTGCGCATGTGCTGGGACTTCAGAGCCGAACGATGTCAGCGAACCATCATGGGACCTCGCAGGAAGGGTAAGTATTAGTAAGAGGCGCAGCGAGCCTGGTTGCTATCATTAGCGCTCAATGCGCTAATGATAGTAAATAGAGCCCAATTTCTTTTAATAATGGCAATGTTAAAACACTTTACTGCTAATAATACTGTAGGTGCAATAGGGCAAAATAATACTAATAGACTCAGGAGTGCTATAAGAAATGAATGAGCCTGTGTTCAGGATTTGTATTTGGGCCCCTCTACCCTTCCTGTCCAAGCACATTTTGCCACTGTACCCCCAGACCCCCTACCCTTGACCGGAGTGTTGCCTGTGTGCACAACTGAGGAAGATTTTATCCAATTAGCGTTTCTAATTGCAACAGGTACATGACCTTCAACATACAACAAAGATTGTATTTAATATGATTGAAAATGTTTTAAAATAAGTTTAGTTGAATTATGCATATGAATTTATATTTGTAATAAAACTCCTTAATTGTCAAATGGAACATTGGACCATATTCAGACTTAAGAGTGCTTTAAGAATGCAATAGCAAAAGTCCACACTTATGTGGCAAGTGCCACAAATGGGGAGTAGCCAAGAAGAGCACAGCATTGCACCAGTGGAACTGGGAATTCCACAATATTTAAATGAGAAAAGGGGTGTTGTGTTGTGACAGAGGGCCTGATCCAGAGCAACGCTCGCAAGCGAGCGTACGCTCATCGTAAGCGAAATTTTTAAAAATCATTTATTTAAAAAAATAAAAATGAATAAATAAAAAAACCACTGTATAAGCCGGTTCTGGATATGAATGTGGGTTTTTAAAAAAAAATGACAAAAAAACAATGAATCCACATTTTTTTAGACAACATTCTGAAACATACAACTCTGTATAGGCCATATAGAGGATCCATCGCAACGGATCCGCTTAAACTCTGAATCATGGCCCTTATTGGAGATTACTACAACTGTTACTGATTACTAAGCTTTAATGCTACCAATTTGCGTTATGTTGATTACTATAAGCAACAAACATATTAAGGCTGATTTGGAGTTTAAAGGTAACACTGTTAGGTGTAACTGAGCACTTTTGCACGGACATGTTGAACCTTAGGGAAAAGTACATTTAAATTGTGCAAACAAAATTAAGTTGAAAGGTGGTTCAGCTTAACTTTAAAAACAGTTTAAAAGACTGTGTGTGCAATAAGCAAAAGCCAAGTATTTCCCACATGTGCAAAAAGAAAAAAAAATCTTTTTGTACCTCACATTGAACAATGGTTTGTCCCGGTGCAATCCTCCTTTCTGTCAATGTCAAACCTGTCAAACAGCCTCCTTTACAAGAATAATTATAATATATTAAAGCATTTGGTCTTATGATATGCTTATTAACAGTAGAGCATAGAATACTGATGTTCATACCACTGCCACATTTCATTGAAAGAATTATGTTTTTACCAATATAACTGAATAATTATGTACACTATTATTTATATATTCAATAACTATATCAAAGATAAATTCACTTTTGCTGAAGGTATATATATAATCTATCATTTAATTAGTACTAAAAATGTATGATGTATTGAACTTTTGTGTTTATTCTGCTTTAGTTTGTGCAATTTTTTGTAAGTACATAATTAAATACATTATACACATTAAGTAAATACATTATACACTATATGCTATACACTAAATGGGCAAATAGCATATACTATATTACAGCCACATATACTAGAGTCTTAAGTAAACAATTGCATCACCGTTTATGAAGCCAATTAGATCAGATACATCCAAGCTGCTAAACATGTAAAACACAATGAAGTTGTTGTCCACAATCACCCGTAACATTTTACTTGCGCTAATTTAGAAGGTACAGCTTTAGTATTTTCCTCACATTTCTGGATAATGATTGGCCCTGCTGGTGGAACCGTGGGAAAATCTGCTTACCTCCCTACTCTTCCAGTAGCCGTAAACTACCCTAATAAGGATGCTTTGTGTTTGTGTAGTTGTGCTGAGTACAAGGACTGGAACATTAGCCGTGTTTCCTATGAGGTAATTATTGTTATCATCTTAAGCTGTACTCAGATTCTCACTGCCCCTTTCCTTCCTAACACATACTGAAGTCCTCTACAAGTTGTCATAGCAGATGACCAGTGGGGGGGACAAAGATCTATAACCATTTGTTTTGGGGCAGAAGCAGACGCACAATTTATCCCATCAAGGATGTAATTATCTTTCAATTTGAAGCAACAATTTAAGGATCAGTTTCAGCCTTTGTTCTATAAAGCTGAATTATAGTGCCTCGTTAATTCCTGATTAGTTCACATATTGTCAGTTGCTTTGGACTCGCTCCCACTGTAAGTGCTAACAACCTGTTCTTAGGAGTCTAGTAATATCCAGAATAGCATAAACTATGCAGGTTAATGAGCCTGAGGGGAGAGATCAACGTTTGCCCTTAAAGTGACACTTTGACAAAGCAGACAAAGGAATTAGTTAAAAAGCTTAAAGATTTAAATAATTAGGTGTTTTAAGAAGAATAGCGTTCTTTAAAAACACTACTTTATGCCTAAAAAACAGTGCAGCATACACCTGTTTTAAAGAGCAAAACTAATATACGGAGTTATTACAGGGTTATATACCCAATTAAACCATCATTAACACATACATTATGACTGGTGACAGGTCTAAATTATCAGGGGCCAATTTATAAACCCCATGCTACAAACTAATATCAAACAATTATTTAGTCATTTTTCTAAAAGAGTTTTATTGTTTTTTGTACCAACAAATCACCATTCATTATTGCCATTGTGTTTCTATATAAATACATTTTATACACTGATATAAAATCCAAAAGCTGTTAATTCATTTTTTGCAGACAAGAGAAACCTGCTATTTTAAAAACTTGGGTGCAGAAGATTATACTTGTCCTGCATTTATATGCATTATGTCTCAAGGTAAATTGGCTTCAGGGTTATGTGAGTCCACTACTTTTGTTCCACTTGGTTGTCTCCTTCACTGATTACAACACATACTATAAAATCCTCAGTGGCATTGATGCTGTGTATAGAAGAGAAGATTTAGGGAATAAAAAAGTATATGTGGCCTAAATGCTGAAAAAAATTGATTCTTTGAGAATACAGGTGTCCCCATATCTTAAAATCCATCTCCCGTTGATGTCCAGTTTCAGTAATTTTCATGGGTATTCATGATCGTGTTATTTAAATAACTTGTTTTTTCATTGCATCTGGATCTAGAAGCTGAAGTCTGGGCCAACTAAAACATTTGGGAGCTGCATTAGTTGGCAAAACAGTAAAAGGATCAACAAGCTGCTGTGTACCGGGATCATCTTATTCATAAATTCTTATGACACTGTGAACATGTAATTAAGATGTGAGTTTATGTCAAACAACAGTGTCCCCAGACTTCATCAGATCTCTCAAATCTGAGGGTTAACATAGTGTTTGTGGACTAAATTCACAGTTACATAGTTCGTCTTACGTAGGTTGTTTTAAGAATTGAGCTACTACACATGCGTAGTAACTAATTGACACTATCTACGAAAACTACGGAACTGTGAATCCGGACTTGTGTAAACATCTACTTTGGAAATGAAATAACAATAATCATAATGCGTTTATGGAGGTTTTAAGACACAACAGAAATTAAGATATTTTAAAATAGCAAATATTTAACATGAAAGACAAGCCCATTGCAGAATATTCACTGACAATATTTCCAGGGTGTAAATTTAGAAGATTTAGATGACATTTCTAACTGTAAAGTCTTTTACTTTCATCTGTAAATGACAGATTGCAGAATAATAATGTCTGTGACGCAGATCTACAGTTTCTGTAGGTAATCAGAACAGGGATTATTTTTCCAGTAGTGCTTTCTACCCTCAGACCTGAGTTGCAGTTTGCTAAGGGGTTAATGGATATATTTTTCAGCTGTGATATTAATCTGTGACCTGTCATCATACTGCAGCATAACATGGCTTTCCCTAACCGCTGGATGTAAACGGAGAGATGTGGACTTGTGTAAACAGACAGGAGTTTTGTTGTACACATAACAGTGCTGGCAGCATGTGCCTAATACATCACAGATGTCAGGACACCCAGAACCCACGTTCAAACACTAATAGTGTGGGCAAGAGCTACCTACGCTCCTCCCTTTGTTGCCTGTGTCCTGTTGTTATATAATTCTGTGTTTGATCTAGCAAAGTCTACCATTAGAAAAAGGACATTTTGAACCGTTAAAGGACAGAGGCGATTGGCTTCACCCTATCTAAAACATGACCTACTTGCAGCACTGCAGCCAGTACATAGTTTTCCTCACAGCACTTTTTAATACAGATAGAGGACCTGATTTAGACTTAAGAAGGAGCTTGAAATTAAGGACCTGATTCCCACTTAAGAATCTTCTTAAAATAAGAACTTAAAGTCACACCTGGGCTAAACCATGTTGATTGCAGGGGAGTCATATTTCATCTGTTGAAAACAGTACTAGTGTTGAAAGGTGATATTTCCCAGCCCAAGTCTAAATAACAGTGTAATAATAAAGCTGGTCAGTATCTGTGTGCAGTAAGCAATTCAAAGATATATCCCTGCATGCAAAGAATACAATTAAATTAATTCCCCCTGCAATCAACATGGTTTTGCCCAGGAGTGACTTTAAATTCTTATTTTAAGAAGATTCTTAAGTGTGGATCAGGTCCAAAGAGATGAAAGTTACACCTGGGCAAAACCATGTTGATTTCAGAGGGAGACAAGTTAATTGTATTCTTTGCATGCAGGGATATATCTTTGAATTGCTTACTGCACACAGATAGTCATCAGCTTTACTTTTACTCTGTTATTTAGTCTTGAGATAGGAAACATCCCCTTTCAACTATTATACTGTTTGCCACAGATGAAATATGAATCCCCTGCATTCAACATGGTTTAGCCCAGGAGTAACTTGCTTCTCTTAGGGATGGATTCAGACTTAAGAAGGAGCTTGAAATTAAGGACCTGATTCACACTTAAGAATCTTCTTAAAATAAGAACTTAAAGTCACTCCTGGGCTAAACCATGTTGATTGCAGTGCAGTCATAGTTCATCTATTGCAAACAGTATTAGAGATGAGAGGTGATGTTTCCTATCCCAAGTCTAAACAACAGTGTGATAGTAAAGTTGGTAAGTATCTGTGTGCAGTAAGCAATTCAAAGATATATCCCTGCATGCAAAGTATATAATTAACTTGACTCCCCTGCAATCAACATGGTTTTGCCCTATCTTATTTTCAGTCTCCTTTTTAAGTCTGAATCAAGGCCAGAATAGGATTAAATCTGCAGGTAAATAAACCATTTTTCAATACAAGGCTTCCATTTCATTTTGATTAAAGTATTCTAAGTTATTAGTTAGTGCACAGAAAATTAAAGAAACCTATTTTTTTCATTCCACACTAGAGTTTAGCTAAGAAACATCTCTCAATTATAAGTTTATCTGCACACACTGTGTACGTCCTATCCAGAATTATAGCATTTGTCACGCTGGATAAGATGCACAGAAAATGGGCCTCAATTTTTTTTATTATTTACAATCAAATATAAACCCCTAAAAAAACAGTACACAATTTTAAATAATACCAGAGAAGAATGTGCTGCTCTGCTAATCAGGTTTAAAAATAAAAATAAAATCACTATCATGTATTGTATGACCAGAAATTATTTTTTAAAATAATTGATGCTGAAATTTAAAGAACCAAGGACACCATAGGGCCACAGGGATATATTCAGAAAGTAGGCATTCCACTCCTTACTAGGACAGGATTATTGTTAAGTTTGTTTATAGACGTTTGTTAATAGCTGGAGGTGAGGGCTTGTTAAGCATTAGGATGGGGCTAGCTTATTTATGGAATAGTGGGTAGGATATTAGGTAAAAGTTGATGTAGAGTTGTTATTTAACTTGTTTCTTTTCCTAGACAGTGCATGGTTGAAAGGTAATAGTGTGGAGGTCTGCAATGTTGTATTGGTGTAAGGGGGAATGGGGAAAAGAGGGGCCGATTCGGCAAAGCACAGCCCAGAATTGATGAGCAGACATTATTACCCTTGCAGTTGGGTCCTTAGTTATGCCACCTTCCATATTCTGGGGTGAGCAGTTATGATTGGGTTCATTGGTTCCTGCTGGTTAGTCCAGTAAAAGAGTGCCAAGGTCAATGGAGGTTGTCCTCTATGGTCTTAGGATAACTGCTGAACCCCACATCTGCCAGTGGACCACCTATTCACATCTAGTTGACAAATAAATTAGTCATCAGTGGTTATTCGACCCCAATTCATAAAACAACGCAATGTTCCCTTTTTAAATGCAGCACTATTCAGCAAGGTAATGAGCCTCCAGAGTATGAAGCACAGAGCAAAAAGATGTATAACCCATACTGACCCGCAGGCTGAGGGAATTATAATCTGTGCAAACAGAAATAGAGTTGAGAAATGGTGGCAAAATGTTAATAGCTGTCCAGCATTGTATGCAAATACTAATGGTTGTTGACTCACCAATGTAGCAGCTAGGCCATTTCATAACCCTACAACTTAAACTTTTATAACAGATCAAGAAAAGAAAATTAGCCCAAATATAAACTAGCCATGCTTCCAATGCTCCCACTGACCATTCCCGTAACCGGCAATGTGAGCCCCAACATCATCATTTATATTCTGTTGTGCTTATTTTCACTGCTTGCAAAAATTATAAAGATAGAATATAATAATTTGCAGCACTCCCATTGCTACATGCTTTATCTAGATATAGACTTATCCCTGATATGGATATTACTTTCAAAGGGGTAGATCGAAAACTAAGTACGCTAGCGAATTTACGCTAGCCGAAGACGTAAAAACACTATTTTGCATGTACTGTGCATGCGTGTGGCAGATGTTACGACACGTAATGCTGAACGTACGTACCAGACTACTATCAACAGCGTAACTACGAACGAAGGGACGTGACAGCCATATGACATCCGTAATTACTCTTCGGAGGCGAGGTATTTAAATTGTACAGTATTGGGTGTGCTTAGGCACGTAAGTACGTAAGCTTGGAAAAGTTAAGGTAGCGTTTGGAAAGCGTAATGCTGCTAAACTACGTATGGCCAAGGGGAGTGCATAGTAAATATGCTACGCTAGGAAACATAATGATAACGTAGCTCTGGATCTGGCCCAAAGTCTGTATCGCCAAATCTTTCATTATTGACAGAATTCCACTGCTCAATTTTCATTCCACCAGATATCGCACAATATCCTACAAAGAGCTACTATCCGGCTAAGGGTTTTCTTTTACAATGCATATTGGTGTGAATAATGCACACAGGAGCTTATGCTGTTTAAATTTACACGTTTCCTTGTATTCACTTATCAGATAATCTTTAGACACCTAGTTTATTTTTTTCTTTTATTTCACTGGGTATGCTGATTATATTAAAACTTCAACAACACTTCATGTGATAATTGTTGTATTGAAAAAAGGTGTTTATAAGACAAGAAAGTGTTTTGGGTTTTTTTTACAGCATCAAGAACAGTAATAAGCACTATTCCAGGATATTCTAGCAAAATGCAACCACATGGCATTGTTGGAACCATAATTCTATTATAAAGATTATATTTTAGTTGTTTTAATCTATATTTTTTATGATTATTTTGGTTGACCAGGTAGGAATTTTATAGTGGTTGTGTCCAGTATAAGTCGTATTTGGTATAAATTATGGGGCAGATCCAGAGTATGGATCGGTGATCTGTGCTCTGAGCGCAGCGCCAGTGGACATCAGAAGCCGCATCGCCACTTTATCCAGCTTTCCGTGAGTGCCAGGGTAAACCACTCCACAGATCCGCATTTTACTGACACATGGAAGCACTTCCTTTACATAACTCGGATCCAATGAATCCAGGTCTTAATGGAAGTGCAGCTCAAGCTCATGTGCAAGTCCTATGAGGAAAAAGACAAACAGATGCAAAGGTAGAACCGAGCAAAACCATGTTGCATTTTAAGACTTTTGTCCTTTTGTTTGCAGGGGAAATACTTTGATATTACACATAGAAATCTCATGTGCAACGCTATGTATTAGATTCTGATTTAAACTTGCCCCCCTTCCTACCTTGCAGCTCTTCTGTTTGCCCTTACTCTCATACTCAGCATCAGTCCCTATATCAAAATAGTTTCCATAACTTATTTCATGGAAAATGTGTTTCAGTAGTACTGGCTCACAAGTACAATATATGCTGTAATATTCCTATTATGATTCCTTGCTGTACATAAGTATAGTTAGAGACACACTGTAAAGAAAAAGGGTGCGAAGACCAGCACTGATGTTAAATGATTCATAGTTACCGTGGTCAACCAGTTGGGATTTACCCAGAATAAGAGGCATTGGACATGATTTACACTCAAGAGTGAGTAAGGTGCAGGCAGATCCGCCCCTAGCTCACTCTTCCAGCCCTCAACCCTCCCCCCGTTGTTAGGTATCGGTACGGACATTGCACCTCCCCAACCCGCCACCCTCCTCAGCTGATCTAAATACCTCCCCCTTCCCACTTCTACCTAAAAACGCCCGAGGTGGCATAATGTCTCCTCTAGCGACGTAAATCCCTGCGTGCAATCTTTAAAGATCTGGTACGTAGATATCTTAAATGACCTACTACACATGCGCAGTAGGTTAGTTTGGGCAAATACGCACTTAAGAAGCAGAAGCTTCTTAAGTGTAAATCAGGCCCATTATGGGTATAAAATCAGGGCTGTTATATCCAGTAGGAAGGTAAATATTCACTTCTTATATTGAGTAGGATGAACCACAGCATTAGAGAGTCCACAGTGAAGGCTGCAGCATAGAGACTGTGGAAATAGGGGACCTGATTCACATTTAAGAAAATGCTGCTTTTTAGGTGCGTATATTTAACAACGGATATACTGCGCAGGCATAGTAACTTAATATACGTAATCTGCGTAGGACTTAAGAATGGGGTAACTCTGAATCACCATTACACACCTATTTCCTCAAGGTTCGCAATGACTTAAGAATGAAGGGTCATGCTGGAAAACTTAAGAAGGAAGATAAGATGATTGGGTGAAGGGAGCCATTTAAATGAAGATAGGCAAAAATGTTCTTAATTAGCCGCCTTACGCACACAGCTACGTGCCTAAAGATAATGGGCTTATTAAGAAGCTGAAAACCAGGATGCCTGTCAGGGGCCTTGCTAATAGTTGTGTATAATTAAGAACCTAAATCTCATTCTTAAGTGTGAATGTGGTCCAGGGTTCGTAGCCGGAGTATAGATTACCCCAGTGGGTCCATTTATAAGTCTGTCATGTGTTTGTGAGGAAGAGGAGCTGTGACTCACACTGTACTTGCTACGTTTTGTAAAATTACTTAGTAAACAGTAAAATTCATTTGTTATAGGAAATTCATGTAATTAAATGTATTTTCCTTATACTTTAAGGAACCTTATTGATTTAGCACTGCAGTGTCCATGGGCCCACTCTTTGGCCCAAAACTGAATAACAAAAATTAGCCCAATCTTGGAAGTGTCAGGCTATTAAACTTAGGACATGGAGGGTGGCAGGGGCAGGCCCCATGGCTAAAATGTATCCCCTGCCCCTGTGGGGATGAGGGTAGGGGTGAGATTGAGCCCAGGTACATGTTTGTGCACCTGGGCTCACCACTAGCTTTTTCTGCCAATGAGTAGCTTAGACTAATGTAGTAACCTGCTCACATATTAACATAAATTCCCCTGCTGTAAGCACATCTTACACCGGAATTAACTTGGATGAGAACCGGGGTAGTCGACAGGATGGGTGTGATGACACCACCGGAATTACCTTGGATGAGAACCGGGGTAGTCGACAGAAAGAGGCGGACGAGGCTGACCCAAGGCCACGGAGTCTAGTGGGATCTGGTTCTTCACTAGAGCCTCTGATGGTGAGGATAGACCGGAGCGGCAGATTTACCCACAGGTCACAGTCCCAGGGGCGACGCCCGGGAGAATAAAGTGCGAGCAGAAGCAGGGCAGAGGGATTGGATTAAAGAAGAGGGAAAAACAGTACCAGAAGGAACTGGACTGGGACAAACCACAAATAAACGAAACGGACCAAACAGGGGAGACAACACAGGGCTGACCAACAAGACTGACTGGGAAACTCACACACTCACACAAAGAGTGTCCCTCTAAGGGATACAAAGACTAGCACTCAGGAGCAGAATAGGTTAACACAAAAAGGGTCCGCACAGCAAAGGAGAGAGATAGGGAATACCAGACAATAGGGACACAGGCAGGAACTGGGCAGATAAACAATGGGGCACTCAAGATCAAGAGAAAATATCAAGAAGGCACAAAGCAAAGAGAAGCAAGCTATAGGCACCAACAAGGAACTATAACTAGCACCTGCTACTTGTACTGGAGGCTATTTAAAGGACAGCTGGCCAATCACAGGATGCAGAGAGCGCGCCAACGGAAGGGATAGGTGGTTGCCGAGGTGAACGGGACGCCTCCTGACTCAGCCCGACGGAGCAATCAAAAGAGCGTCTGCGTTGCCCTGGCAACGTCAGCGCAGGGCACCAGAAGCCTGCAGAGAGCCGGAGACAGTGCATCTGAGCGGGGAGACGGAAGCCAGGACCAGAGAAGAGAGCAACAGGGCGGAGGAGAGGTAAGTAAGTGAGATAGCTTAACATTGGCGCTGTCTGACACTTTCCACCATGACAGCCAGATTCCTAAATATTCTGTTTGCTAAAGGTTTTGCGTAAAGAGAAAAGCAGACACAGATCATTAATGAAGTGCTTGCTGAAAGTGAAGCTTGTGGCCTGAGCTATGTGAAGCCTGCTCTAATCCCTTAGCTTTGAAAGTGGCAGAAAAAAGATAATTTAAGGTGAAAATAATGGCAAATATACTTTAATGGCCAATGTCATGCTCTATTAACCTTCTCTATGAAGAAGCATTGATGCTTTTGAGGTTATCACTGTACACTTTCATTTTTACACAGCAATTTTGAGTTCATGTAGGACACCATCCCAAACTCCCATTTTGGGGTTAATCCAGAGTTTGGGAGTAAACAGGTGTGTGTACAGCTTGGTTAAACCATTTTGCAAAGCAAAAGGGTGCTTTTTAATTTTAATTCCTTTACATGCAGGGAAAATACTTTACTTTTGCAAAAAAAGAAAAATTCTGATACTGCATAGCTTTATGTTTAATGTATAATTTACAGTTGAGCTAAGAAATTTCACCTCTCAGTTCTAATTCTGTTTATACAATATAAATTGGCCTCCCCCTACAGTTCAGCACGGTATTGCTCAGGTCTACACTTACACCTAAAATAGGAGTAACTGCAGCTGTGAATCAGCCCCTTTATATTTGTTCTCTTTGGCCCATATTCACACCTAAGAAGCCATCATTTCTTAGGTGCGTATCTTTAGTAAAGGAACTACTACGCATGCACAGTAGCAGGGGCATTTTAAGAAGTGAGGAGTCCCTTGTGCAGAATTTGTACATGCCCCCCCCCTCCTACCTGAGACAGGACTGTCTGTCCCGATTCACGGGCCAAAAAGGAGTGGGCCTTACAGTGCCATTAGACCCCGCCCCCGCGAATCGGGACAGTCCCACTGCAGGGGAAGGGGGACACATTTGGCATCTATTTCTTCCCTCTGGAAGATCTTAGAGGTTGGCATCTATTTCTTCCCTCTGGAAGATCTTAGAGGAAAGAAATAGATGCTGAATGGCCCCACCAGGGTGCAGAGTGCATGTCACAGGACCCCCTGTTCTGAGGGGCCTGTGTGCTCTGCAACCATTATTGACACGCCTATGCATAGTAGGTCCTTTTTACGCAATCTATGTTTCTGTTCGGTACGTAAATTGTCTCTGTGTGGTCTTTAAAGACGGCACAGAGTATTTTAGGTAGATATTGGCGGTGTAATGCTGCCTCAGGGAGGGATTAGATAAAAGTGGGAGGGGAGAGGGAATTAGATTAGCCAGGGAGGGCGGGGAGTATGACGGGGAGAGCAAATGTCTGTGCGGACATTGCACGAATTGTTAAGGTAGCTCTATGGCACTCGTAAGTGCTATAAGACACCTATAAAGGGGGTGGGATGGGGCAGGACAGGTGAGTTAAGTGCAGGTCTGTCCGCACCTAACCCACCGGATCTGTGAATACGGTCCTGTATGCCTAATGTTTCATACCTAAATTCCGCTATATAGATTATTGATGACCTATGTCTTAATATGGACATGGAAAAACAATAATTTCGGTACATTTCCATCAACAAATGAATTTACATATCAGATTAGCCAATTAATTTACAGCTACAATGAAACAACACAATACTGCAAACAGGAATGTTATTTTAAAAAGAAAACTACAACAACACAGACTTTCCACATTGTATAAAATGGGTGTCACTGCTGAGGTCGGTTCTTTTTTGAAAGGACCATTTTATACCCCCCTTTTTCAAAGAAAAAGCTGCTCAGACACTTCCTGCCCCTCCACAGACAGGTAAGTGCTTATCCCCATATCCCCAACCCTAATTCTTATGCTAATTCTTACCTTAACCCTCCCCTTCCATTAACCTCAAACCCTCCCTTACCTGCAGCATAACCCTAGGATTCCCTTCCCCGCAGCCTAACCCTAAAACTTCCTTCCTCGTATTCTAACCCTAAGAATTCCTTCCCCGCATTCTAACCCTAAGACTTCCTTCCCTGCAGCCTAACCCTAAGACTTCCTTCCCTGCAGCCTAACCCTAAGACTTCCTTCCCTGCAGTATAACCCTAAGACTTCCTTCCTCGCATTCTAACCCTAAGACCTTCTTCCCTGCATTCTAACCCTAAGACTTCCTTCCCTGCAGCCTAACCCTAAGACTTCCTTCCCTGCAGCCTAACCCTAAGACTTACTTCCTTCCCTGTGGCAGGTCGCGGGGTGAATTTCAGAATGGGGCCATATCCTGAAATACACACAACTGACAATTAGCTGTTGGCTGTGTATAAATAAAAAATGGGTGTTCACAGCAGTGAAGAGAACCCATATAAAATAGTAGTATAAATTAATGAATGTTAAATTAGCAATTAAAAAAAATAACAGGATAATTTGTTTAAAAATAAATCTTTTTACTATTTTAGAATCCATATTAAATTTAAATGTTTATTTAGTCACTTATACTAATCCTATTTTTCCAGGTGCATCTTGAGTCTGAAGTCTGTAAAAATAAACAGTATAAGTTAAAGATTTCCAGTACCAAATTCAGGACTATGCTGGCAAAACATGAATATTTGTGAACCCTAATATAGAATATAATATTGAAATTATTTATTACATTATTGCAAAGCCCCCAAGGGCATTGCTCTCTTGAAGGAATATTTGTCCTTAAAATAAATTCATTATTAAACACACTGCACATAAATCTGGGTTACTAGTTCTTTGCAGCATTATGAATGAATGTATAACTGCAATATTGCTCTCAAGTATCAGGAGACAGGAAAGATTCACCTTGTTATAATGGTAACATCCACTGAAGCTAATTGGTTCACCTGCCACTAGCAAATTGAACACAGAAAATATATGTCTGGTTTTACATGGGTTAAATCCAATTATTTGCTCTGTCTCTAGAGATGTGACTCTAAGAAAAGCACCAAATTCATAATAACAGCCCATCCACTAGAAGGTGACATTGACTTTGCCAAGGTCAGAGATTCAATAGTGGATATAACATGTAACAAATTTAAAGGGATCAGAGTAGGTATAGACTGTCACAGGAGAGTTGTGAGAGCGAGCTGCCCTTTACACAGTTATGTACAATTTACTGATTACTCTATACATAATATTGCAGGATCTTCAACCCCAATGGTTAATGTGCAAACCATTTCTATGTTTACTGCCCTCTACTGGAAGGCTTTGCATTACACGCCCTGTCTCTGAAAGGCATTTTTATTTGCACAAATAAACAAATACATATATAGGGGTTCTGTTTTCCGCTATGAAAGGCAGATTTTCAAAATACAGACAGCTGACATTTAATTGTTGACTGTCTCTGTTTAGAAAATCTTCCTAATTAGAAAGTTGTTTTTTTTAATAATTAATGGGTAAGTATAAAAAATGATTTATCCAACAAATTAAACATTCATAATCTTTCCATCACATGACCCGCCGGGAGTCTTAGGGTGGGGATCCACCGTAGAAGGGGAAGGTTCGGGTCAGATTATGGGGAAGGGAGGGTTAGAGTAATGGAAGAGGAGGGTTAGGGTGAGGATTAGGTGTCGTTAATGCGGTGTCGAAAAAATGGCCATGTCATAAAAGGGCCGTTCTCAGCAGCGAATCACACCCACATGTATAAGCAATATGCTAGACTCAGCACAATTTACACTGCAGTCTTTTAAGTCATAATAACATTGAAAAAATAAAAAGAGATGGCTGACTATACATAAGACATACATGCTGCTTCCATTCCCAGGCCCCCACCATAATGCATAACAATAACATAATACAGAACTATTTATTGTAAGATTTTTTTTTAAATATCCGGCTTATTGAGAATATATACTGAGAGCAATCAATTATTAGCAAAGTTTAAAAAACAAAAACAAAAACACATATAGGACCTGATCTAGAGCTGCACTTCTACACATTTTTTATCAGCTTGCATGTTACAAGCGAAAACACTTTTTCTGTACGTTCTATCCAAAGCTGCAAAAGTTGCAGCTCTGGATAGGACACACTCAGTGAGGAAAGCACATTTGCGCGTCCGCTGCCCTACAACTCTAGATCAGGTCACGGTGGGAGTTCCCAGCACAAGGGCTGTCTTTTAGAAAGTTCTTTTTGGCTGTCTCTGTTCCAAATAGGGAGCCATTTAAAAAATTTTTTAGAATGGGTGAAACCCGGCAGACAACACCAGAGAGGTGAGTAACCTCTCCTGATATTTTTAGGGCTAGGGGGAGGGTTAGGGTTTGGCTCTGGGGAAGGTGGGATTAGGGTTAGGGCCATGGAAGGGGAGGGTTAGGGTAAGGATTAGGGAAAGGGTTAAGGTTAGATTTTTTACTTACCCTTTCCGAGCACCATGTTCAGTGCTTCAGGAATCGATTGTTTTGCCTCTTCGAGGCAAAAGCAATCAATTTCCTAGCCAGTGAGAGAACGGCCCTATTTCATTAGGCCCATTCTCCCATTCATTAGATTGATAGTTTTCAAAACAGAGACTCCACTCTTGGTCTGACTTGGCGGCAATCTGGGTTTGAGAAAAACTCCATGAAACTGAAGACCGATTGACAAATCATGACTGTAAGTATGACTGTGGTTCTGTGTGCAAGTGAGACATGTTTCAGTCCAGTCCATTAACGTTACATTCGCCAACCTAGTCTTCCATACATGTCTATTGTTATGTTTAGTGAATATGCTCTGTATGCATCATTAATCAAGTATTTTCTGACAAAGTGAATGCAAAAAAATGTAGTACTTTAGAACTTTATAATTATCTTACCTAAAAGATCTGATTTAAAATAAAGCCACATTAACATTCCTTTAGTGAGCATTCTCAAGGTTAAATGGTACAGCAATGGTCTCACATACAGTAGCTGTGCAATCTAGGATGTTGGCTTCCTAAACTTAGATATGCCTTGTGACTAGTGATAATGTAAACTCTGTGTAATGTTCAGGTCTGGACTGGGCTTATTTGTGGGTACACACCCTTCCTATACATTGACAATGTTATCCCCCCCCCGTCCCTTTTGGTATCACCCCTGTGAATGCAGGTAGTTGCCGCAGTAAGATGTGTTAGTGACTGTATTATCGCATTGCATATGCTTTTGTATTGGACAGCCAAATAGTCTGTAGAGATACCCTACATTATAGGACAGAGGTCCTAATATGAATCTAGTCCCATTGGGCCTGATCCAGATCAACGATGTAGCGCTGAGCGTGCTAACGCTCAGCGTTACATCGCTGACTCCCCCCTGGCACTCCCCCTGTGCGGGCGTATGGCCCCTTCCTTACGCCGGGTGAAGGCTAGGTAGCCTTCAGCCGGCGTAAGGAAGGGGCCATACGCCCGCACAGGGGGAGTGCCAGGGGGGAGTCAGCGATGTAACACTGAGCGTTAGCACGCTCAGCGCTACATCGTTGATCTGGATCAGGCCCAAAGACCTTTATTAAATACAATGCAGTTCTACATACAATGAAAACGTCTTTTGAGTAATCACCATCCTTGCAATAGTGATCTGTTTTCAAGTCCAACACCTTTCTACCTTGCACCTAAGGAAGAAGTCTGATTGACAAGTCTAATCCTTAATTTGTACTCCCAACTCTCACAACTGAGGACCACTAAGCAATAACAAACAAGTATAAATGAGCTGTTCCTGCTTAACATAATATAAGACCAGAAACAAAATAAAAAAAATATAAAACAATAAGAAGAAATATATGTTGAATTTCAGGGAAGTTTTATTAATTTCATTATTTGCTTGCCGGGATAATATTTTGCTTTTTCTTATTGCACACAAATACCAACCAAGCTTTACTTTTAAACTGTTATTTAGACTTGGGCTAGAAAATATCACCTCTCAACTGTAATACTGTCTGTAGCTGATAAGGCATGCGCATTTGAGCTACGGCCGCCGTACTAGCGACAGCGGCCGTAGCTCAGGATCAGGCCCATTGGCTCAGATCCCGGGCTATGTCCAATAGGGGAATTACGTACAGCGCAGCTCTTACAAAAAGGGGCTTTCACTCCCCCATTACGTATGTCATATCTCCGCCATGAAGGCAGAGATAGACATGCTAATGATGGGACGGGGTGGGAAGCCCCAATACGATCTGGTATGCGACTGTTAAAGTTAAAGTTAGAGTAGAAACACGTAAGTGTCCAGATTTCCTACCGACAGCGAGGAGTGCATGGGGCGTGCATTCCCTGCTATGATGCCGGCCGTACTGACCTCGGACAGCCATAAGGCGCCCGTAGGTCAGGATCCAGCCCATTGTCTTTATTCCTTGTAAATTATGTAGATACACAGAAAATATATATTGACTATAAAGAGAATACAATTGTACCACTCTCTCTAAGAAAAAGACACCTAGGATGGATATGTAGCTCTGGTTTTAGACCTGCTTTCTTTTGTTACATTGGGGTAGATCCTGAACAACGTTTGCAGTACGTATGTTCGCGTAGCGAATTTTCGCGTACGTAAATTCGCTACGCTACCCTTAACACACCCCCTGCACGGACGTATTTTGTGAAAATACGCTACCCAAACCCTACCTTAACTTTTCCAGACGTAACACAATACGTTCGCTAGCGGGCGTACAGACTACGCGAACGTACGCAGCTTAGCACGCCCATACTGTACACTTTAAATACCCCCCCCCGCCTACTTCACGTAATTCGCACGTATTCGTCGCTAACGTAATTTTGGCACGCCCACACGTAATTACTTACGTTCGCAATACGTGAATAATCCTTACGTTAGAAAATACGCTACGCGAATGTGCGTATTTTCTGCGGTGCGCATGCGCAGTTCAATCAAAACTGCGAATTTACGTGTATACCACACGTAAATTTGCAGAAATGCGTAGTACAGGATCTGCCCCATTGTTTGTTATCTGCATATCAGCTTTTGTTAATGTTCCTCCTGTGGCATTTATTGTAAAGCATTTTAGATCTGGTTTTCGAAGAAAGCATGATAACTGATTAAAAGTGCATACATGTGAAAAAGCCTTTACACTTAACAGCTTTTACACAAATTCTTTATGCACATACCCTCCATTTGTGCATCAGATTTCTCTGGAAATGTACAGCATGTGAAGTAAAAGAAACTCCATATTAATGTCCATTGCCAGTAATTGTATCTCCACATGTAACTGAACTTGGAAATGCATAATATAATACGGTGATGCTGGATATATTTGTCACAGTTCCGGATTATACAGAATATTTCTATTAGCTGACATAGAGTGATGACTGATGTGTGATAAACAAATATACATAGTACATAAAAAAGTGTACAGGGATTGTATATAATAGATGACAAACACTATTTCATTGAACATAGTTACTTGGAAGAATTTAATATTACTAGGCATTTAGGGACTTTTTGCCAAACAAAAGATTGAACCAATAGATGCCACTCTATGAATTACCAAGTGAAGTGTTTCGCTAACATTTTCATTTCAAGATACTCTTCAGTGTCTGAACTATATTTTCAAGGTGCCCCTAAGTCAAAAGATATAACGAGCAATGTCTTCAGACCCCCTCCTCTGTCTCTTCAGGCTTCCTCTAGTTCCTTGCTCTGAGATAGCTCAAGGTCCATAGCACCCCTGTAAGTGTGCCACAGCAGCTCAGGAGGGTTAGGGTAAGGAGTAGAAAAATGGTTGGGGTTAGATTCATACTCACCATTCGCTGCTGCCTGTTTGTCCTGGGAAACAGGCAATCGATTTCCCAGGCACTTTGGAAAGTCCCTTTTGAAAAAGGGCTTTTCAAACTGAAGACCCACACCCCATCAGACCTACTCACATGCCTGGTTTCAGTTACTTTGACACAGGTATTACCTCTCCTATGGCATATTGTGGTTTTACGTAAAGGGAAATGCCTGTGGCAGACACATACTGCATCTGAATAAGACTCCAGCTCCCAGTATCCTTCATCATGTCTCATCAGCTCCCTATATTCCCCATCATGTCTCTCCAGTCTCCCCAGTGTTCCCTATCATGTGTCTCCAGATCCCAGTATTCCCTATCATGTCTCTCAGATCCCAGTGTCCCCCATCATGTCTCTCCAGCACCAAATATTCTCCATCATGTCTCTCCAGCTCCAAGTATTCCCCATCATGTGTCCCCAGATGCCGGTATCCTCCATCATATGTATCCAGCTCCCCAGTATTCCCCATCATGTGTCTCCAGCTCCATAGTATCCCCCATCATGTCTCATCAGCTCCCTGTATTCCTCATCATGTCTCTCCAGTCTACCCAGTATTTCCCATTATGTCTCTCCAGCTGACAGTATCCTCCGTCATGTCTCTCCAGTATTCCCAGTATTCCCCATCATGTGTCTCTAGCTCCTACTATTTCCTATAATATCTCTTCAGGTGGTGCCAGTATCCCCAATCATGTCTCTCCAGTCTTCCCAGTATTTCTCATCATGTGTCTCCAGCTCCCAGTATCCCCATCATGTGTCTCCATCAACCAGTAGTTTCCATCATGTCTCTCAAGCTGTCAGTATGCCCCATGATGTGTATCCAGCTCCCCAGTATTCCCAATCATGTTTCTTCAGCTCCCAGTATTCCACATCATGTGTCTCTAGCTCCAAGTAAACCCCATAATGTCTCTCCAGCTCCCAGTATTCCCTATTATGTCTCTACAGCTCCCAGTATTTTGCAAAATGTCTTTCCAGTCTCCCCAGTATTCCCCATTGTATATATCCAGCTACCCAGTATTCCCCATTATGTCTCTTCAGCTACCAGTATTCCACATCATGTGTCTCTAGCTCCAAGTAAACCCCATAATGTCTCTCCAGCTCCTAGTATTTCCTATTATGTCTCTACAGCTCCCAGTATTTCGCAAAATGTCTTTCCAGTCTCCCCAGTATTCCCCATTGTATATATCCAGCTACCCAGTATTCCCCATTATGTCTCTTCAGCTACCAGTATTCCCCATCATGGGTCTCTAGCTCCCAGTAACCCCCATCATGTGTCTCTAGCTCCCAGTATACCCCATAATGGGCCGGATCCAGAACTATGTCTGTCTTCCATAGACAGACGTAATTCAATGAACAATAGCTACTGCGCATGCGTAGTAGCTATTGTACGTAATCTGCGTATCGTTTCCATACGTAGATTGCGTATATGCGGTCTTTTAGGCGGACGTAGTTCTGGATCCGGCCCAATGTCTCTCCAGCTCCCAGTATCCCCCATCATGTGTCTCCAGCTCCCAGTATCCTTATTCATGAGACACACATATGCACACAATAGACACAATTGTAAATAGAGAGAGCTCTCACCATCACCTCCAAAGAGTTTTCTCATAAATATGTCAGGTACCTAAAACTGCCATTACTATGTAAAAACTGGCAATTAAATGCACAATATTGTTCATAAATATGCAATTTTAAATACTGACAAAAATGAAATGTAAAATAACAACAAAATCCAAGTACATGTGAATTTAAGTTTCAGGTATTTGTCAATCACATGTATAATGTATATTTATGAAGGGCAGGTTCCAGTTTTTTAATGTCTTGACATAAAGATGTAAGATGTTTGGGAATGTGTAAGAGATATACTCTATCCACACATCCGCAATACCACCACTAACCCCTCCCCTTATATGGACAGACTTCTGATACCTATTCTCTACCTTGAGTTTTTTCAATTTAAGGCAATATAATCAGCTAAATGACATATGCAATGATTTCCTAGAACTAATGGAAAATAGTATTGGGTGTAAATATACAAACACTCATTAGAAATACTTTAATGCAACCTGCTAAATTTATATTAATTCAGGTATGTTTTTATTCACAAATTCCATGTATTTCAGGAATGTGTCACCTACCCTGGGGCAGACAGCACAACCTCCATTAAGCAAAAAAAAAAATGTTGTTCTGATTTTGTCCCTTTTCCTCATACGTCTCCTTTCTTTCCTTTTTCTTTTAAGGATTTCAAAGGCTTCTTGAGATGCTGACTCGTGGATTAAATCTTCAGGGACAAAGCCCAGGAGGCTATATGACCAAACACAGGAAAAAGAGAGATCTTCATTCGATGCTGAAACCAAAGTGCTGGGCAGAAGTAATGATATTTTGATGTGACCTCAGCTCAGGAGGACAGTGAAATTGAAATGTAAAACTGATGTTGTGAGTAGAGAGAAAGACATAATAATTAAGGCATGTCCAATAAGGCAAATGATTTACTACTTGTTTTCTTTGGTGACCAGGGCCATCTTTTCCACTGGGAACAATGGACAGGTGCCATTGGCCCCACAAGTCGAGGGGCCCTTGAGCACTGTTGCCCAGTCCCAGCAGTCAAGGCATTTTCAGAGTGACTGTCCTGTATTTCCACTAGGGAGCTGGAGCAATCACCAAATTTCTAGGGGCCGCCAGTAAATATCAGCAGGCCGCTGCTCCATCTCTTATTGAATGAATCAGAGCTTCCACTTAGATCCATAGAACTTAGAACTTGGGATAATGAAGGGGCAACAGTGTGATAAAGGGGCAGTGTGATGAAGGGGCAGTGTGATAAAGGAGTGGTAGTGTGATGAAGGGGCAGTGTGATAAAGGAGTGGCAGTGTGATAAAGGGGCAGCAGTGTGATGAAGGGGCAATGTGATGAAGGGGCAGTGTGATGAAAGGGTAGTGTGATAAAGGAGTGGCAGTGTGATAAAGGGGCAGCAGTGTGATGAAGGGGCAATGTGATGAAGGGGCAGTGTGATGAAAGGGCAGTGTGATAAAGGAGTGGCAGTGTGATGAAGGGGCAGTGTGATAAAGGAGTGGCAGTGTAATAAAGGGGCAGCAGTGTGATGAAGGGGCAGTGTGATATAGGGGCAGTGTGATAAAAGAGTTTGGCAGTGTGATAAAGGGGCAGTGTGATAAAGGAGTGGCAGTGTGATATAGGGGCAGCAGTGTGATGAAGGGGCAGTGTGATGAAAGGGCAGTGTGATGAAAGGGCAGTGTGATAAAGGGCAGTGTGATAAAGGGGCAGCAGTGTGATGAAGGGGCAGTGTGATAAAGGGGCAGCAGTGTGATAAAGGGGCAGTGTGATAAAGGGGCAATGTGATGAAGGGGCAGTGTGATAAAGGGGCAGCAGTGTGATAAAGGGACAAGGTGATAAAGGGGCACTGTGATGAAGGGGCAGTGTGATGAAGGGGCAGTGTGATGCAGGAGAGCATAATGTGATTAATTATCATTTATATTTTGAAATGTTTGTGTTTTTCAAAGCTTATAATGTTCTAAAGTTTTGGTTACATTTTTATTCCTGTAAATTTCTATAGGGGCCCCTGTGCATTGCTTTGCCCAGGTCCCACAATTCTGTTAAGATGGCCCTGGTGATTGCTAATGAAAAAGAAATTGTAAACGGAAGGATACCCAAACCAATATTTCAATCAACATAATAGGACAATATGTTATTACAAACTGAACCTTTTCCTCCATCTGTTTGTCTACATGTTGACACCTCTGCCTCACACAACATACTAACTATTGTTTGTTATTTTCAGGTGTTTATAAACACAGTTTAACTTGTATTAATAAAGACTAAATAGTTCTACTCTGTGACTTTATTATATCCCAGGCCATGGCTTCTCAAGCAGTGGTACTCAGACTGCCTTCTGGTGGTACAGGAAGAGACTGGGTAAGGTTATAAGGTGGTAGCAGATATACTTGTATTTTAACCAAATGAGATACCAGATGGGAGAGGTTATGTTTAATAAGATATACGGGAGGGGGGTAAGTGTGAATGGCATATGCAGAAAATCATTGCAAAAAATAGGTCCTATGCAATAGTGGAGGCAGAAGTGTGTGTGTGGAGGCAGAATACATTCAGTAGGCTGGTGGTTTAGATGCTGAGGATGAATCCAGGCATCAGGTCCAAGGGATTTAGGGCAGTATAGTCAACTAAATGACATATGAAAGGAAAATAGTACTGGGTGTAAATATGCAAACACTGGCACAGATCCAACACAGCAGATAGATTTGGTTTTATTTGTCTTTATCCTTGGCAATACTGTATAATACCTACCTCCTATGGAGAAAGGAATATTTAAAGATTTGTTCTGCTATGCTCTATATTGAAAACAACAGTAATTACCATGGAACGTAAGTAAAAATGCAGTAAAAACAGTTAAAAAAACTCACTGACCTGTAATATTATAGTTCAGGAAAACTATTACTATTGGCCAAGGTGGAGGGGAGATAAAACTTATTAATGGGCAGAGTGTGTCCACTTTGTGATGCCCTGTAGTTATGTCGGTAGCTGGGGACATTACATAGCGTGTCAGTATTAGTCATTTCAGCTATTTGATTGGCATCTATTTTATGGCTATGGTTACCAATTATCATTTTCAAAAGCCCTACAGTATATATCAAGCCCCCTCCCCAATTTATAAAGGTGTTGTCGTCATGTCATAGCGGTCATGTGATGGTACAGCAAGAAATGTTTTACTATTTTAATAACAAATTTATGTCTTACTTTTATAAAAATAGCTGAGTAACACATCAACCTCAACTCATACCAGCAGTCAGTACCACTGGTGAGCTAAGTATAAGCGATAAATAGAAAACTAATAAGAGCAGGAGGATAGTAAAAATGAAATTGTTTTATGTAAAGCCAATAATGATGTTAGTGCTAAACTGGATAAAAACAATATAACTTCAATATTATTTATTCATTAAGATACAGCAAAAGAAAAAAAAACAAAGCTACTTAGTGTCACTATCCTTGCAGTGCATTGCTCTTTATTCTGAAAGGCAGCTTCTGGCCTGAATGCATGGTAAGCAAATCAGACCCATCCAGCAGAAGCTCTTTATTGAATATCTCATAACAGCCCCCTCCAAACACATCACCATCCTCCTGACTCCATCTCTGAAAGCCAATCTATAATTAAAGAGATATGAATACAAAACTCATCCAAAAGTGGATCAATATATAATATAGCGTTTGTGAGATCCATTACCCTAAGGTTATTTTTAATACACTGTCAGACTGACTGAGACCTGCAGCCAGCTCTCATCTCATTCCTAATTCATTCCCTCCTCAGCATGTTGTTTAAATTTGGTAAAAAGCTGATAATTGAGATAAAAACCCAGAGCCCAGTTAGCCTTTTGACGTCTTTGCTACAGATTGTCCATTGGCAGTCTGAAAAATTGGCTTGGATTTTTTAGAGTGATTAAGTTTAGCAAACAATCAGGATCTTTTTGTTGTGGGCACTTTGACAATGTAAGAATAGACATTCATACTAATCAGGATAATGACAGTAGATAGCTGCTGTACAAGGGACACAATTATCTAAATTAATCTTTCTTTTATGTTTAAAAATAGCTTTAAGTACTTTTTTGTGTTCAGAAATATTATGTTAAAGGTGCATTATACTGTACAAGTGTAATGTAAACTAGAGAAAACACAAATTCAAGTTTTTTGTTTTTTAATTTACAAAATAGGTATTGCACCATACTTTGCTTGTTTTATCACGTGGCGTTAAAAAAACCTTAGTATTAATATTGTAGCCTGGGGATACAAAGGAATTCCAGGTGCAGCTATCAATGCACCTTTCTTAATATAGACATCTACACTATTGGGCTCTGCCCCTTTGGGTTATTTTAATTTGTTACAGCGTTCACCATCCGGTGCATGGACCTGGTTCAGATTTAAGTCCATAATCCATACATTAGCCTCTGTTGCATCCAAAATTCTGCAGGGCACTCTCCCTACAGTCCTGTGTGCGCAATTGATTTCCATGGCCTTCTTATGTATTCTTTATGCATCTCTGTGCGTGTGGAATACTGAATTAGACTTAGCCAAACCCTTAATGTACAATTTCAGCCCCTATGCCCATCCACCATGCATATCTTGTACGCATGGTGAGTGGGCCAGCTCCCCCGTGTGGAGGCTGAATTACACGGAGAACACAGCATTGGGTGGCTGCATTTCGATGTATAACTATTGGTACTGCACATGCACAGTACCAATTTTCACAGTACTGATTTTCTTACTTCTGGATCCGGCCCCATATGTTTATACTGGGATGCAGTTGCCGATCTGGCTGGCCCTATTGCAACAATGATACCACCACCAGCTGAATGGCAGCTGCATCGTTGTTAAAATGCTCTGCATTTAGAAAATTGCTGTTGGGAATAAATAATTAGTAACTATTTCAACACGTTCAACACTGTAGAGAAAGGATACGGCAGCTGCAGTGGGCTAAGGTTAGGGTTAGGCCTTAAGGGGCAGGTAAGGATTAGGCTGTGGAACATTGCTCAAGAAGTAGAAGGTTAGGGTTATAGCTGAAGGGGAAGGTTAAGGTTAGGATAAAAGACTTACTGTTACATGCCACAGGTCCGGCATGTGATGTCCTTACCTTACGTCATGCAGATTAGCCATCTGCCAGGCATCTCTGAGCCTTTCTCTCTCTCTGGTTGCTTATTCTATTTCAATTGTTGAGTGGTTCCTGCTGTTTTATTCTCGTGTTCTCCTTCATGCTGATAGTTCCTCTCTCCTTCCCATTCTTCCCATTGTACTAGTGAGAGTAGAGTCTGTGTGGGTTGAGTGGGTGCCTTGTTTATCTGCTGCCCTGGTGTTCCCCTGTGGCAGGTTCCCTGTTTGTCTGGTCTAGACTCCTTCTCTTGTGTCTACACTGCAGTCCATCCAATGCAATTAATTGTCTGCCGCTCTGCACTTTCCATTTCCCCACTGCCTACTACCCTAGTTCCTCCTGCTATCCCTCTAGTGTGCCATCTGCTGGTGAGTTTCCGAACCCTCACCGGTGGTGTCTCCGGGAGACGCATCCTGCTTGGTGCCCTGCCACACTAACCTGTCCTCACCATCAGAGGCTCCAGAGAAGACCAGACCCCAGTTAGACTTTGCGCCCCTGTGGGCCCACTTGGTGTAACCCTTACCTGTTGAGGCAGGCATCGGGAGTGACAGTACCACCACTTTCTAAAATGGAAACTTAACCATTTAACTGCTGTATGATGTCTTAACCATTTAACTGCTGTACCCAATAGCTTGAAGATGCTTTAGGCAACTATTTTGATCACAGTGAGAAAGTTTCTGGTGGTACATGGGATGTTGAACCTCTCATTGACAAACATTAAAAGTTATACCGTACCAGAAAGTGTCTCACTTTATACATATGTGGAAAAGTATTGCTGACACTGGCTTAATTTATGATTGTGGTGACAGCTATTTTATTATTTTAATCGAGGCAGACATGTCCCCTTGTGGGTGTGGTGCATCTATAGATAGTTTTTTTTGGATTATTTCAAAACCAGCAGATTAATTCTACAAATGCAAATGTAACTATGATATCAGAAAATAATGCTAAGAAGTAATGTGCACAGCCAATGGGATCATGTGTTATGTTATTTTGGAGGACAATAATAGGAGCGAGCATCTTATTGATGTGAGGGAGAATAAACTACAGGTTGGCATATCACTCACAGCATAGCAACAGGGGGTGTGGTTAGAGGTTTCCAGAAAAGTAAACAATTGTTGATATTTATTGGTTGGGATGCAATTATGGGTGTGGTTAGGTCAGGTGACAGATGTTTTATAAGATAAGGTCAGGGGTGTGGTTTGTGTCTTTGATCTTCGTTTGGGAAGGCTGAGTATCTCTAATTGGTTTTCCTGCTAAAGTTCTTTGCCTGTCATTTATTTTGTGCATTGCTATTTCTTGGCTGTTTAGGTTAGGGAATTCTTTTATTAGTTTAGGCTGTATTAGCTTCCTATTTATCCTCCTGTGTATTTTCTTATTAGCCTCCTATTTATCCTCCTTCATCTATCTTTTCGTTTCATGCTTCTTTCCTAGTTCTTTTTCCTTCTTTTTACTTTCTTCCTTCCTCTCTTTTTTCTTCTTCATTGTTCTTTTCTGTAGGTAGGGTTACTTTTTTTTCTGTAGGTAGTGTCTTTACTGTCCTTATGTCTCGCCCAGTTCGTCAGCGCTCTGCTCCCCGCCGTTTTTGCAGCGAGGTACCAGTTGCCATGGAGGTGTCTGAGGAGCGGGCCTTCTTGCGGGGCCGTGTCTTGCAGGGGGAGCATGATGACGTTGCGGCTCCCTCTGCTGGCCGCGTCGCGCGCGCACTTCTGGCCAGTCTTCCGTCAGTCAGCGGGCGCCGGAAGTTCAGCGCGGCAATATGGCGGCCCCCATGGTCTGGAGGGGCCGCGGGGGTCGCCGTTCTTCCAGCAATCCGGATGGCCACAGGAGTAGCGGTGCGGGGGAGAGACCTCAATCCACTGCTCCTGGTGGTCAGCGTGGCGCCCGCAGCAGGGGACCCAGGGAGAAGGTCCATTCTTCTGATCAGCGTCCAGGGAGATCTGCTGGGAGACAAAGTGTAAGCAGGTATGTTTATTGTAGTGAGAGCAGCTTATCAGATGTAGATTTTGCTGCAGATGAGTTTACACCTTTTCCAGAAGCTGTCAGGCAGGTTGGTGCTGGGGGGGTATCTTCTTCTAGTAGCCAGCCATTTCTTTGTGGGCAGTCTAGTGTTAGGAGTATTGTTGAGGGTAATGTTGCTGGTGGGGAGGCTGTTATTAGGAGTGATTCAGTGGTTGGGGATAGTTTGTTGCAGGTTACTGAAAGGGGGGTTTCTGCTACTGTACTAAGTGCAAATGTGATACCTGACACCCCTTTACCACCTCCCGGCGCTACAGTTTTCCCGGCGGGGACTTCTGGTCTCGCTCCGGCTCCTGGGCCTTCCTCAGCTTTTGGCGTCCCCCCCAATATGTGTTTTCCTCCCACCCAGCCATCTCCTTCTAATATTTCTGCATCTTCTTCCCAATGGCCTTTCCCTCCTCCAATTTTTCAGGGACAGTTGTGGCCTTATTTTTCGCAAGGTTTTTTCCCTCCTTCTTTCCCGGGGTCTCAATATCCTTTCCCAATTTTTCCAGGGGTGGCAGGTTCTTCGGGGTCAGTGTCAGGTGTCACATCTGGGACTTCGGTTCAGGGTATTGTTCCTGCAGTTAGTGGAGTGGGAGGATTAATTCCGGGGCAAGCGCAGGTTGCTGTATCAAGGGATCCTGTTGATGTTGTACCAGTTAATCCCGCGGCTAACGTTGTTCCTGTTCCAGCTTCTGCATCCGGTGTGGCATGGGCGGAGCCAGAACCTGTTCCGGGTACTTCCAGAGACACCGAGCCGCGCTCTCAAAGGTCTTCTTCTCGTCCGGGGAGCAATTTGGAGCCAGGTATGGGGAATAACTCTGGTATTGTTGAATCGGGGGGGGAAGAATCTAGTGCTGAGAGCATTTGTTCCAGCATAGACTCTTCTGC
>WWET01000460.1:474498-485024 GCA_011038615.1 Limnodynastes dumerilii | reverse complement strand
CTTGAGGGACATGCTGTGGAATACTGGGGTCTGGAAAGACATAATGGGGATCTGGAGAGACATGCTATGGAACTGGGGAGCTGATATGATATGTTGTGCAATACTGGGGGCTGGAAATACATAATGGAGATTTGGCGCACTGGAGACACATGGTGGTGGGCTGGAGAGACATGATGGTGAACTGGGGGTCTGGAGCCATGGGGGGGTGGCTTGAGGGACATGCTGTGGAATACTGGGGTCTGGAAAGACATAATGGGGATCTGGAGAGACATGCTATGGAACTGGGGAGCTGGAGAGATATGTTGTGCAATACTGGGGGCTGGAAATACATAATGGAGATTTGGCGCACTGGAGACACATGGTGGTGGGCTGGAGAGACATGATGGTGAACTGGGGGTCTGGAGACACGTGATGGGGGGCTGGAGTGACATGATTTGTGAATACTGGGGAGCTGGAGACAAATAAGGATACTGGGAGCTAGAGAGACATGATGGTTGGCTGGAGTGACATGATTTGGGAATATTGGGGGACATTTTTATTTCTGTGAATGGGTGGGTAGGGGCCCCTGTGCATTGCTTTGCCCAGGGCCTACAATTCTGTTAAGACGGCCCTGGTTCTGACTAGTGTTGCAGGCATTGTTCGCCTCAATCACAATTACCCTCAGCACTACAAACTAATTTCAGCCTTTAATTTTAAATATTTAATATTCTTCAATAATTGGAAAGAACCAAGTATAACAGGGAGGTTCCACCTCTGGTTGCTGATTTATAGGTATATGCATATGAACATTAGTCTTTAGCAGAGCAGGAAGTGATTTGAGGTTCCCAATTTTGAAAAACATTCCAGAATACATACCTTCAGGGAAATCATTAATGTATGCAAATTTGATAAGCGGTGAGTGATGTGACTTTACAGCAGAGCTCTCACCACACCTTACAAATCAGTTTCTCAGTCACGTTCTCTCGTCTATCTCTACCTTAAGTGGAATATCCTTAAAACCTGGCCTGCAGGCAAAGCAGATTCTCTGACTAAAGACAGGGAGATTAATGTAAGACAATTAATTCCGTGCTTTCAGTTCCTTCTCACCTCCAGATCCCTGGCAGCCGCACATCGATGGCACAAAGGTTACAGTGGCATTGTGGAATATCTAATGAGAGAACTAGCGCACCTTGTAATTAAATTGCAACAAACTGCAATTATTCCTCTCTCAAGTCATCCCTTGCTTCCTGCTCATTAATGTTGATGTCACCACCAGCCTGTAATTAAGGGCATAGACCACCCAGCTGTGCCCAGCCTTAGGCCCCCACTCAATCTCTTTTCTCAGATGGAGCTAGATCTACTGTAAGCTATAATAGAACGACCTTTTAGACTAAATATATAAACAAACCTGTTGAGCTTTGTTTTATCAATCCACCCCAGTACTCGTACTTTTAGAACAGAATAATGTCTGCTTAGTACAGGCACTGGATGAGGTTTAAGTATCTCTTTTTGTAAATGGCAGATTCATTCTTGTATATGGCATAAGTTTCAATGACTTTGCTGCTCAGTCAATGGACATGAAAGGCAAGATACAACAAAAAGAATCATTATTGCTACATGGGAGACGCAATAAACCCTGTCCCAAAGTATGCAGGGAAAACAGTTGCTTGTTAAGACACCTGGACCACAGGACCAGCATCATTGACAAAAAGATGATTTGGAAATTTGTCATTGATTTAGTTATCCTAAATCTTAAGGCACTTATAGCTTATAGGTGCTGGTTATTCAGTATATAGCACCTGGCTTCCAATAGTTACAGCAATAAGGCAATAACTAAGGAATAAACAGTATGTATGTGTAGCAAAAAATATATAAATTACTATATTATTTAATAACAAAATCTGGTGAACAAAATAAAAACTGTTTTTTGACACAAGATTACATATGAGGGTCTTCCATAGTGTTTTATGTGCTGATAAAGTTTACAATATTAGGTTAATTTACAACATATTAAAAGTTGAATGAATATAACGTAGGTAGCGCTCACAGTACATTGTGGGTGAGATGGAAGCTAGGTGTATGTAAGGCGAGCCGCTAATCTACTGGTCTGGTCCCAACTAAGCAGACTAACAATAGGTAAGTATTAAAGGGAAAGGGAAGATAGAGCTACAGCCTGTGAGTATATAATGGTATGTCTGGTGGGAGTATGTAAGGGGGGAATTGGGACAGAAGCTGTCACAATACAGCTGGGGGTGATGGTGATAATTGCGAGGAAGGGATAGTCTCTGAAGAAGAAATCTTTGCAATTCAGATGCAGAGTCAATGCTCAATGGCGTCCTGGATAGGAGTCTATGGGGTGTCAGAAAGTATGTTGCAGTGGGGTAGGAATAGGGGTGAGGGGTGTCAGGGAGTATGTTGGAGTGGGTTAGGAATAGGGGTGAGGGGTGTCAGGGAGTATGTTGGAGTGGGGTAGGAACAGGGGTGGGGGGTGTCAGGGAGTATGTTGGAGTGGGGTAGGAATAGGGGTGAAGAGTGTCAGGGAGTATGTTGGAGTGGGTTAGGAATAGGGGTGAGGGGTGTCAGGGAGTACAGAGCATGTTGGAGTGGGGTAGGAATAGGGGTGAGGGGTGTCAGGGAGTATGTTGGAGTGGGTTAGGAATAGGGGTGAGGGGTGTTGGAGCAAGTTTGGAGTCAATGGGCCTGATCCAGACCTACGCTATTTGTAATTATTGCGCATGCGTGGGGCAGATGTTACACTTTAAAATTTTGAGCATATGAGCCTTGATCATAACACCTTCGTAAATACAGTCGAGGGGCGTGCCTGCCATATGAAATCCGTAAATACGCAGCGAGGGCGGGGTGAGGCATTTAAATTGTAAAGTATGGGTGTGCGAATCGTCATAACGATGCATTGAGCTTAGGGAC
Source organism: Limnodynastes dumerilii (assembly GCA_011038615.1). Lineage (NCBI taxonomy): Eukaryota > Metazoa > Chordata > Amphibia > Anura > Limnodynastidae > Limnodynastes > Limnodynastes dumerilii. The sequence goes on along the minus strand of WWET01000460.1, from coordinate 482,120 downwards.
GCCCGCAGTTACGATCAGAAAAGTTAGGGTAGGGTTTGCTGGGCGTAAGAAGGAAAAACTAAGTACGAGGGGAGTGCCGAGGGGAGTGCATCGTGGGTACGCTGGCGTAAATATGCTATGCACATGAGCGTTTCATGAGCGTAGGTCTGGATCAGGCCCAAGGTGTGTGGAGCAAGTTGAAAGAGGTGTCAAGGTGACTTAAAAGGGGAGCCCAGCAGGGCATCCTCCCTTTGGGTCATCCTGCCCTCCCCCAGACTGCAGCTCACACAGACGCCAGTCACATCATGTGGTCAGCATCATTCAAATAACCTGTGCTGGGAATACAAGGCTCCTGTGGTAGCCCTGTAGGACCAAACCCGTTTCTAAATAACGCTGCCTCACATATTCATGGAAATAGAACTGATCCTACAGGGCTCCCTTAGAAGCCCTGTATTCCCGGTACAGTCTATGTAAATGACGTTAGTAGGCAGCATCATTCCAGCAGGGCACAAATGAAGGCTGGATACAATAGGGGGAACGTAGACTTTTTCTTTTTTTTCACCCTGGGCTCTGCAAGGTTTAGAAATTGCACTGCCCGGGCCCTTTATTAACATGTCTAACCCCATCAATCTGGCCCTTCTGTACAAAACGAGTTCCGACAGTAAACAACTGGTGCACCAATGTTACTTGTTAAGAGGATTTACGCAACAGACTTCCGTATGTCCCCTTAAGCACCTAATTCTGAATCAGGGCCTTAGACAGTTAGGGTAAAACAGGTGTAAGTGTACAGCTCAGCTAAACCATTTTGCAATGTGATGGGTGCTAATTAATTTTATATTTTTTGCATCCAGGTAAAATACTTTTGCACATAGAACTCAAATGCCACATAGCTTTTTTGTTTAATCTGTAAATGAGAGATTTTCTAGAAAATGTCACCTCTGAATTGTAATTCTGTTTCACAGTATAAATTTACCCTTGTTTGCCCTTAAAAGGTGGAAGTGCAGCTCTTGATCAATCCCAATGAATGCTTCCCTCTGAAGTATAAAACAAGCACAATATAGTAGTCAATGTAATGATTTAGAAAGGATAGTATGGCAATTTAGATGTAAATGTATATACAGTAAATGATATATGATATTTCTACAATTAAATCACTCTCCTCTTCCAATGGTTTTGTGACACATGTGTGCTCCATTGTTTCAGGGAAAAAAAAATCACTTTTTTCATTTTTTTTCCAGTTATAAAATGATTTCATAATCAAAAAATGTGTTCTCTGCTAAAATAAAAAAATGACCTCACTAAAATGAGTTTGTGAGTACATTTTGTAGCATATTGATTTATGTTTTGGAAAAAAATATATTCCGTTGTGTCATATACATTAATTCGTTACACAGAAATATTTTTAGATCATTAAAAGGTTAATTTTGTTAACATGAACTGCAGCATGCACAGTAAGTGATAAATCCAAGTTATTTTGTGACATAACAGCCAATTACATATAAAATTATACAAAGTTATACAGACAAAATGTCTGATTAACAAAGATACTTTGAGCCAATATGTTGTATTAGCAATCACAATTTTTACTTTATTTTTTTGTAAACAATGATGGTAATATAGCAAAATATAGTGCACAAAATACAGAAAAGAGACATATGACTTATAGTAACCATACCTGCTGTATGCAGCTCTCTCACAGATTTATTTTTCTACTTATTTTCTTTTATCTCATTGGCCACTTAGTAATTTTGTAATATATAAACACACATTCACATACCGTTTTCTATACATTTTTCTTTTTAGACATTCAATACAGAGATTTTTTTTTCTTTTTGCCAAGTCACATTTTACATACTTTTCATACACAATATATTTTTCTTTATCTTCACATTAACAACCCATAAAGTAAGTTAGCTTAATAGGTGGCTTTTAGTATAAGTTGGAAAACATATTATCGATTTTTCACACAGTTACATTTCACCTCTAAAATTAATCTATTTTGCAAATGTGCATAAATCATGTCAACACTGGATTATAAGCAACCAAACAGATACTTCAAAATAAGGGGCAGTTCATAATTAAACATAAGAAGGCGCAGTTTAAGTCTAGTGTTGACAAGTTAGACATTATCCTTGTGGAGTCAGCAAATGTATGAACTTTCCCTCTGTATGATAAACACCATCATGAGCACTGCTAGAGTGGAAATGCGGTCACTTGGCTATGCGAAATGCAGAAGGCAAAAATATCTGCCAAGTAAATTTGTAGTGCAATGTTTTTTAATCTTTTAGCTTAATAAGTATTAATGTATTTTGTCTTCCTTGGTGGCATAGACTGGACATAGAAATCATAATAAATATTATTATTTACTTATATATCCATACAAAAGATACAAGATGCTGCTATCCAATCAGAAGAGTCAGTTCTGAAGTTAACAAATATGTGTAAAAATGGTATCTCTCTATGTTTTTGGGGGGAAAGGATATTGACCCGGCTATTCCTATATGGGGGAATTCTAGTTTTCCGGTGCTTAGGAGATTTGAAGGAGTAAAACCTTGTCAAAATTACGATATCTCTATTTTCTATCAAATAATGCAGAATTCTTCTCTTAAGACCTTTACTCACTTGCAGGGCGAGTTCTCACTCCCTGGCTCCCTATGGTTTGAATATCTCAAACTAAGACATGCACTAAAGGCCCAGTTCGGTAACTCCTTTCCTCCCTTAATTACTTCACCGGTTAGGGCACTACTCTTGAATGTTGGAGATGAGCATGTGGTATCTGGGATATACTCCGCATTGGTATCTGCAGTACCGGAGACCTCCCTTGTACGTCTGCGAACACTTTGGGAGGAAGATATGGGCTTATTCATATAAAATGGACGTCTGTATCTGGTCATCAGTATTTTCATTTACACTGGTATACAAAGACTTTTTTAGGTACCTAATTGCACTTGAGAGTGCCATAGGGCTACCTTATCTTACCATGCGTAGTTTACTTCTTAAGAAGTAAACTACGCATGGTAAGATAAGGTAGCCCTATGGCACTCTCAAGTGCAATTAGGTACCTAAAAAAGTCTTTGTATACCAGTGTAAATGAAAATACTGATGACCAGATACAGACGTCCATTTTATATGCGTCTTAATTTGCAAACACCAGACAGGCAGTAATTGCTCCATAAACCACTACCCATTCACCAACTGGTTACCGATACCAGTTTACATACCTTACCTTACGGATAGGAATGCAGTGTGTTGCCACACCTGTACTGTACATCATGATACCAGTGGTGTAACCAGGGCCGATGCTAGGGTGTTCGATGCACCACTGCAAACTTTAAATTTGCGCCCACCTGTTTAACAATTTATTATTATAGATACTATAGAGTATAGTATCCATGTAAGCATCATAAAACACAATCTTGTAACCACAATAAGAAAGCAAATCATAGCCGCTACTATACAATACAGGCAGCATCCTAGTCTCCACTATACAATTCCCATTTCATTCTAAAAACTGCAACACAATACAGACTATATATCTTAGGGACACATACCTTACAGACATTGGGGCAGATCCAGAAGAACGTTTCCGTGCATATTTACGCCTGGCGGAGATGTAAAAACGTAATTTGCTCCCCGCAGGATGATATGATGCTATAAATGTTTGACAATTTATTCATATTGGTAGGTCCTTGGTGATTGAACTGTCACTGCTATGTAAATGTCTAATGGTTGCATTGAATTGAATGTGATGTTATGTGATGTATTCACTCATAAATGAGTGGAATATGACACTTGCTGAGGTGTTGTCTATTAATTTTAATTTGCTGTATTAACTTTGTTAATCTGGTATACTAATGTGTTTGTATTGCTACAAAAAATTTTCAATAAAAATTACGTTAATTAAAAAAAACAAAAAAAATGGTATCTCTCAAAGCGCTGTACTGCCCACAGTGGGAAGTGTCAATGGACTAATTAAAAAAAAATACACATCGGGCCAGTGTCGTAGTGAAAATATAAATATAAAATATTCCTCCTCTCAGAAATGATAACTAAAAAGGAAAGAAGCAATAAACATTTATTAGAACAACATACTTTTAAGTGACATATAGAACTAGCAGGAGTCCATAACTGGGAAGAAATGAAGAAAAAGACGAGCGGTCCGATTGTAGCTGCCGATGGATGGAAATGCCCGGGAATCGGCACCACACAACAGAAAAACAGCTGAGTCCCTGGTGATGACGTCTGCGACTGGCCGGTCTCTGATTAACGCGTTTCGGGCTGCCCTGAGCCCTTTCTCAAAATCTGATTCCGGCACTGAAGTCTTCTATCTTTATACTGGGTTCTGATCGTTGATTGGTCCATTTGTTATTCATTGGACCGGCATATAAGTAAAAAAAATACTGACACTTCCCAAAAATAAAAGGGTTTGCTTCCCCTTTTCTCATATAATATGAATAGTAGCAGTGAGAATGATAATTTTTTTATGGAAATAATATACCACTTGTAACAGAGAAAACATAGTTGTATAAATATCAGATGCTATTGGCTTTGTATATAGGGGATGGTATAATACCTATTGTTATAATAATTAAATTATATGAGGTTGAAAAATTAAGGTCCAGATTACAATAAATAAAAGATAGTTATATTGGATAACAATACAGGCGAACAATAATTATATGCATAGTTAAATGAAAAAAATGACTGGTCGGTGTATATAGTGTATCACAAATGTTACTACTCGTTACATTGAAAACATAGTTACATAAGAATAAAGTGACAATGGCTACATGAAAACGACTGGTTGCTGTGAATAGTGTATCACAAGTGTTACCACTCGTTGCAATGAAAAATAGTTGCATAAGAATAAAGGGCTGGATCCAGAACAACGTCCCTCGGAGGAAATACGTCCGTCAGATGCCGATGACAGTTACTGCACATGTGTAGTAACTATTTTACGTAATCTATGTATCGTTACGTTACGTAGATTGCGTATATGCGGTCTTAAAGACCGCATATACGCAATCTACGTAACAAAAGGATACGTAGAGTGCGTAAAATAGTTACTACGCATGCGCAGTAACTGTCATCAGCATCTGACAAACGTATTTCCGCCGAGGGACGTTGTTCTGGATCCGGTCCAAAGTGACAATGGCTACATCATATGAAAAATAAGAAAAGTGAAATATATAACAGATTAAAATGACATTTTAAGAGAAGGCTGACTATTTGTGCAAATTGCAAAAGTAAATTTAATTTAGTAATTTGAATTTAACACAGTCTAGGACAGACATCAGACCTGAAAGCAAATCAGTGATAAGGTGTAGCAAAGCAGTGACAAGGTGTAGCAAAACAGTGACAAGGTGAAAAGCAAAGCAGTGACAAGGTGTATGCCTTCTCCCTATCCAGAGTTCTTTGAGTAGGAGTTTTGAATAGGTTATAAAAGGAATGAGTATGTATTTGAAACATGCAAATTAATATGTATAGGGAAATAAATTAAGTGTAATGCAGCAGCCGTTACATGTTTTAGATTTATTATGTTTACATAATTTAAATTGGTTTCTTGTATGATTGTTTATTTATAATTAAGGTGTTAAGTAACATATGGAGGGCTGTGGCCAACAGAGTTTTGAAAAAATGTATAAACCTTAAATGAAATATATACTTATTAACACACACACTATTACAGAGAAAAATCTGCTATCAAATTGTTGCCATCCTTATCTAAATAATAATTGTCAAAAGCTGGGCACGGCTATACAACAGGGCAGCTGTCAGGGATTTTGGGACCCAGGACACATTCGCAGCACCCCACCCAGGGCTGGCGCGATGCGCTCCGTGGGGTAATACAGCACAGGTCGACACCGGTAGTCATCCCACTGCTTCTTGCTCTGGTTGCTGCCAGCTTATGCAGGAGGTTCATTTATTAGTTTCCATGGCCATTACATAGAGCATCTGATTGGAAAATTCCTTTTAGCTGCTCTATGTGACAGCCGCAGAGGCTCATATAGGATGAAGGAAGAGAGAAAGAGGAGTGCCTCGGAGGAAGACACAGCAAAGGTAAGTAAACACGATAGAGATACTGGGGGGGCTGGAGACATGATGGGTATACTGGGGGTCTGGAGACATGATGGGCATACTGGAGGGGCTAAAGACACATGATGGGGATACTGGGGGGCTGGATACACATGATGGGGGGGGGCTACATATACCTGATGGAGATATTGGGGGGGCTGGAGCCATATGATGGGAATACTGGGGACTGTACATACATGATGGGGATACCGAGGGGGGATGAAGACACATAATGGGGATACTGGGGTGCTAGAGACACATTATGAGAATACTGGGGTGCTGGAGACACATGATGAGGAATACTGGAAGGCTGGAGTCACACATGGGGAAATATTGAAAAACTGGATACATGCAAGGGGGAGAGATTGGATGGATATATATGCTGTACAAACACACACAAATTAGATAACAGTAAAGCGATTAGAAGGCTGTTATTCTTTTGTATTGTGGTTACAAATGTTTTCTGTTCTTATGACACAAGGAGGCCTTTTTTAACTGCATTATGGTTACAAGAATGTTGAATTTATTGTACAGTGGTCAAAAGGATGCAATCTGTATGGTATAACGGTCACTAGAATAATATCTGTATGGTATGGCTGTCACTAAGATGTATAGTCTGTATTGTGTGGCATTGTGTGGATGAAGTGGGAATTGTATAGTGGAGACTAGGAGACTGTTTGTATTGTTTAGTAGTGACTATGATTTGCTTTCTTCTGTTGTGGTGACAAGATTGTGTTTTATGACGCTTACATGTATACTATACTCTATTAACTAGAATGTGAAATTGTTAAACAGGTGGGCGCCGAACACCGTAGCGCTGACCCTGACCCCACCCCCTATGTGACATCACTGGTGAAAACACATGGGGGTGGGGTACTGCAGAACTGCATTAACAGTGGGACGATGTGTGTTGGCCCACTAATGTACAGTTCTGAGCAGCAGGTATCGGCGGTAGGAGACCACAACTACTTGCTGCTGCAGAGCCAAGGGTAAATATTAGCGGGCCCCATCAGCTCAGAACCAGGGACACTAATCACGGCTGCTCCCGCCTGATGGCGGTACTGCTTTACAATTACGGGGCTGATAATCGGCTGATCACCCCAATAGCTGTATAGTGTAGAGGCTGGACTGATTTAATTGAATTCTTACAAAGCAATCAGAGTCAATCCAGCTGACACTGCACTGGTCATCTAAGCTGCCTGGTTATAAGACCATTTTGTTGGAATTTGGGGAAATGGTGCTAGTGTGTACCAAGTGTACTTAGTTTAAGTGTTGGCAGAAGACCCTGTGTGTCTGAGCATAGGCGGCCCACGGCATAGGCCGTATAGGCGGCCGCCTACGGCCCCGCGGGTTCCGGGGCCCCGCGCTTTTAAATTTTTACATAAAAAAAAAATCTTTACTTTTTTTTTTATTTGCAAGCCTGGTACCACTGGCCGCCAGACTTGCATTTTGGTAGCGAAGGCCCCGTGCGGGGCCTTCACTTCTGGGCACTGTGTACTCACATACACAGTGCCCGGACTGCTGCGTGCTGCGTCCAGGCACTGTGTATGTGTTGCCATAGCAATTGT
>WWET01000460.1:407497-421435 GCA_011038615.1 Limnodynastes dumerilii | reverse complement strand
CTGAATAAACCAAATATGAAGAGCACAACTGGCATGTCTGTGGTGACTTAAAAGTAATTTTCCTCTTGCGGAGACTACAATTCAGTTTCACAAAGTACTTCTGTTTTCTATGAGACCAGAGAAACTATTATAACCTTGATTCACACTTATGTAAGTGCAGAATCTCTGTGCGTATTTTTACGAGCGGTAATACTGTGCATGCCCAGAACTCAAACCGGTTACACTCTCCGGAACGAAGCTCTGATTGATGAAAATGGGACATCCGAAAGTTACTTTCCGGATGTCCCATTTTCGAATACTTACCGCTTTCAAATTTTTTTTTGTGAATGGGTGAGTATGCCGTTTGGCATACTTTACCCATTCACATTCGCAATTACCGTTGTACTTTCCGCTGTCTGCGATATCCCTCCGCTGCTGCTTGCTGGACCAGGAACAGGTAAGTAAACTATCTGTGTGGGTTAGGGTTAGGGTCAGGCTGCAGGGGAGGGAAGGTTAGGGTTAAGCTGCAGGGGAGGGAGAGTTAGGGTCAGGCTGCAGGAGATGGGGGGCTAGGTTTAGGCTGCAGGGGAGGGAGGGTTAGGGTCAGGCTGCCAGGAAGGGAGGGTTAGGGTAGTAAGTGGGGATGGATAGGGTTAGAATTAGGGAAGGGACTATTTTTTCTTACCATTTAGTAGAACGGAACTTTCGGTGCTCCGTGGATCGATTGCTATGTCTCATCGAGGCATAGCAATCAAAATCCCAGCCAATTTGCAACTGGCTGGGAGAAATCTGATTTTTTTCAAATCAGATTTTCGTTGCAGGGACCCACACCCAACTCAAACATATGCACGAAACCATGGCCGACTGATTCACAGACACGGACAGCTGATGCAGGACTAATTCACACATAAGCACAGAATGAGTCCCACGTGCATGGCTAGAGGAAAAAAATTCTTAATGCAAATGAGCTGCACACAGGCTAATAATGTACAGTATGGACTATTCTCTTAAGTTAGGACTGATTCACAAATGCAAGTGCTTTGCGGAAGTATACATACGCACGGCAAAAGATAAGGTAGCCCTCTACCATTCTTAAGTTGATTTACGTATGGTTTGGTGCTAGCCTAGCATCTTGTATATATGTTATTAATGCCATTAGACCTTTAACACTATAGAAAATATTTCTATTTTTATTAATTTAAATATTTGTAATAAAAAAAATATTTAAAACATTTAAATAATGTTTTATATAAAAAAGTTGATTACAATGAATTTTCATTTTGTTGGAAAAAAAACTAATATAATTGAAAAAGATTTGTAAAAAAGTATATAAATAGCAATTAGCATAGATTACACAGGTAGCTCTGTGCTCCAAGGCACATTAAGGGTTAAAATTACAATGTGGCATTATTAGATTACTAAAAAACGAATTGCAAAATTCATTTAATAGTCAGATAATCATGTAGAGATAAATACAAAGAAGTTTATGTTTAGTTGTGGTTAAGTGGATGCTGATTAACCTCTGTGTGATTCACAGTAAAGCTGGCCATACACTAGGACGATTATCGGTCGCAGCAGGGGGTGAGCCGATAAATGGGACGATTTCCCGCTAGGGAAATGTCCCTTTATCGGCACCATACACTTCCTCTGCTGGGACCGATAATCCTAGCAGAAGAGGGGAGGGGGCAGCGCCCTCTGTTGCTGCTGCTGCTTTATATCTATGTACAAAGCTGCTCTGACAGCTTTGCAGGTATACTTTAAAGCTGTCAGAGCAGCACAGTACATATATATACAGCAGCAGCTATTACATGCAGTAATACAGATAAGAATCAGCCGAAGCCGCACTTCACACAGAACGTTTTCAGCAGATCCCTGTCTGTACTACTCCTGCAATAGCTGCTGCTGTATATATATGTACTGTGCTGCTCTGACAGCTGTAAAGTATACCTGCAAAGCTGTCAGAGCAGCTTTGTACATAGATATAAAGCAGCAGCAGCTCTGAACAATAGGGAGCCATTCAAAATATCTCCTGATTTAAATCAAACATGTCGAAAGGTCAAATAATCGCACCATAACGTTCCTGGTGCGTTTATTTGACGTTTCAAAAATGTATCTGTACCATACACTAGAGCGATTATTTGTCCGATCACCCGATAATTGGGAGATCGGGCCGATAATCGTCTAGTGTATGGCCAGCTTAAGGAAACACATCTGCACAGTTGGGTATGGTACAGATAAATTTTTGAAACGTCAATTAAACAAACCAGAAACGCTCTGGTGCGATTATTTGATCTTTTCACATGTTTGATTTAAATCGGAAGCGCCCAATATTTTAAGGGAGCCAATCAGCAAGCTGAGTGGCTCCCTATTGTTTAGAGCTGCTGCTGCTTTATATCTATGTACAAAGCTGCTCTGACAGCTTTGCAGGTATACTTTACAGCTGTCAGAGCAGCACAGTACATAGATATACAGCAGCGGTTATTGCAGGAGTATTACAGACAGGGATCAGCTGAAAACGCGCTGTGTGAAACGCGGCTTCGGCTGATTCACGCACTTAGAGAACAGTCCGTACGTGGAAGTCCTGAGACTGGATCTGGGGTTAACTTCATTTTTTTTGCTTGTCTGATTTGCTCTTATGAATCTCGTCCATGCGTATATTTAGGTACGTCCGCAATTCCGTGCGGACTTTACTCTTTAACCTGAATCAGGTCTACTGTGAGAACCAGTTTGGAAGTACAGAAACTTTTGCTTATCTCGTTTTGATGAATGAGATTGCTGTCTATTCTTTATGCTTCATCTTTAACATGTATTTGTACATTTTATTTTTCAAGTGATTTTTCTTTGGTTTAAGTGACTGAGGCATATTCCTGCAGGTGGCAAGGCCCAGTAATAGGAGGGCCTGATCAGAGCCCAGATTCCTGCCAACAGTCCAGGGTCACATAAATTCCCCAAAACAGCCCACTAATGGCACCGGTGGCATGAACAAGGAACAAAAGAGAGGTCCGGCGCTCCAAACATGCATTATATAACACTATGTGTCAGCACATACATAAAAAGGAGGTTTAGTTTACAATATAGCTATATTGGGTTAAGCTCACCTGCTCATCGTCAAGGCACCTCCTGTAGGTGAGTCCCTATCCATCTTCTATATGTGTACTCAGGAGGTCTATGTTAAGACACTCCTACTATTTGAACAGTGTGCAAGCAGCCATTTTGTGGGAGGGGTCAGACTCTCAAAAAATAAAACAAGCAAAGTAACAGAAAAACACAGGCCGCGCTTCTATTTCAATATAAGAAATGTGTGCAAGTGTATATATAAATGTTGTGGTGCAGCCAAGGACCACTGTACAACTACAAGGAACAAAAGAGAGGTCTGGCGCTCCAAACATGCATTATATAACACTATGTGTCAGCACATACATAAAAAGGAGGTTTAGTTCACAATATAGCTATATTGGGTTAAGCTCACCTGCCCATCGTCAAGGCACCTCCTGTAGGTGAGCCCCTATCCATCTTCTATATGTGTACTCAGGAGGTCTATGTTAAGACGCTCCTACTATTTGAACACTGTGCAAGCAGCCGTTTTGTGGGAGGGGTCAGACTCCTAAAGTAAAACTAGCAAAGTAACAGAAAAACACAGGCCGCACTTCTAATTCAATATATGAAGTGTGTGCAAGTGTATATAAATGTTTGGTACAGCCAAGGACCAAAATGACCACTGTGCACCTGTATACTGCACAGTAGATGTTTTCCACATATTTACAGAATACTGACAAAAAAGTGCTTCCTTTTTAAAGTCATCCCTCAGATATCTAATGTGTTGATTCCCCACTGTATAGAATTAAGCACTCTTGTGATACATCTCAATTAAACTTGTATGGTTGACCATTAGGTGCCCGGCCCTAGGATGGATGAATCTATGTCATGGTTGCCAACTCTCCCTGAATATCAGGGAGTCTCCCTGAAGAGCAGGTAATCTCCCTGACTCCCTGAAGTGTTGGGCAATCTCCCTGATGCTGATTCAGTTACAGAAGTCATTGCAGTATAATGACAGAATTTAGAAATTGTGTCCTATTTTCCTTGCATTTAGACACAGTATGCACAACAAATACTGAAAATATTTATTCAGTCACATTTTAACAATCAATAAATACTGATGCTGCTATTCTTATTGGGAAATAGTTTGAATGGCAGTGTTAGACACACCCATGGGCGGAGCTATTAATAGGACACACCCCTTTGGCACTACAGGACACACCCCTTTGGTGCAGTCTTGATAGTCCTATCAAAATCTCTCAGATAGTCATTTGCAAAAGTAGGCAACCATGATCTATGTATTTCCTGCATATTTCCTGTGTGGGAACACAAATGGCATGAAAATGTGCTTTTCAATAAAAATAGCTGAATGGCATCACACATTGTCATTTGATCTCCTTATCACATAAAGTTTTTATAGCTTCATTAAAGAGACTTACAAAGACATAACATTATAAATGGAAATAAAAAGAGATGAAAGTTGCTAGAAAAATAACTGCTTTTTTATTTCCTTTGCAATGTCTTTCATTAATCTGATTTATTCCATGCAATTTATACAGCCGTACAAATACTACAAGTGTATTAATAAGGTGGCAGGTGTGAGTCTGGCTTAGCCCATTACAGCCCCCCTGGTACACAGAGAGTTATCTGATTGTCCTCCAACATGTAACAAAAGTAAAGCTAAAGTGTCTATTAGTACCTCTCTGACCTTTGTCACGTAGCCCTAAAGACATAATTAGTTGTTCCCTTTAGGGTTACACACACTGCTAATTGGTTGATATGTTGCTCTCAAACCTGAGCTTTTGTGGTGAAACACGGACTTTTAAGGGACCAAACCCCCCAGCAGATGTGTGAGTACTCGTTTTATGGCTGGAGATGTAGGGTTGTTGGTGTAACCTTACAGCCTACACCTCCAATACAAACAAACCTCATTCTTTTACGGTCTCATTCTCCACCAATACACTGCCAGGACTGAGAATCGGCCAGTCTAACACTCCCAGGACACTGTCTCCTGGAAATATGAATATATAATGTTCCAGTAAATTATGTGGCCTGTCTGACTTGGTGGAACATATGTTTTATTCTGCATAATCCTTCTGCCTTCCTGTTTAACTTCCTTTCTCCCCCAGTGTAAACTAGAATCAGAGGCTGAGATGAGAGATAGCTCAGATGGCCAGCTTCAAAACACACACCATAAAGAACATCAAGATTAATTGGCTCTTGCAACAGTTTAGTAAACTCCTCTTGTCTAGGACTTAATGTGTTAGCGTATGGAGAGCATGTGGACATTATGCTGCATCTCACATATACATACTATATAGTGTATATAAACATAGCACTGGAATCCGTAAACATTCATCCTACTTCTGTGACATTTGCACCACAATATAGGAAGTGGAGGTTCTCCATAAGATATGTTGCCTATGTTATCAATGGTTAGTGAGCCCCTAAATGCTGAATACAGAACATTCTCCCTAAGGCTGGATAAACGTCCCATGCATGATGGGTGTGACCTCCCTGTGACACTTCACATATCTTAACACTAACTTAACAATATAATAAAACACACCAACAACTTTGTTGGGAATTAAACAAATGTTATTGAATTCACTTACTGGATTATTTAAGCCAATTAAATATGATGGGGTCCAAGAAAGCAGGTATCTTTGCACATGCTTAATAAATCCGAATCATATGTGCTTAAATAAACGTAACATTGATTATGCATCTAATAACATTAACAATTAATAACAGCCTCGGCACAGCGCTTCTTTTAAGAACCACGCAAGGCCATCCATATAGACGTGCCTACAACCTCAGGCGACAAACAACAGAGCCAACAACCAAATTCCAATCAAATATGGTTACCTATTGTAACCTTGGGTGATGCCAAATTAACCAACAAAGAAAACACAATGCTAAAATAAACAACCTGCTTTCAGCTAACCAACAGAAATCCTAAAATTCCTATCTAAATCCTATGAAGCAGTTAAGCAATCATGAAACAGGAAAGGAAGGGTGGGAGAATCCAGAAGGAGAAAAGGAGGACGTATTAGGGTCCAGACTGGTTTTATTCACACAGAGGCCCCAGCTCCTCCCACTCCCCCTGGACCATTGAACGACAACCAAGGTGAGTGGCACCATTCGGCCCAACCACACTTAGGGAGTTTACTTGAGCTTGGGCTAAATTATTAACCCTCCGCTTCTCCTCACACACTGGGGCTTTTTCAGCAGATAATCTTTCTAATGACACAATCCAATTTATCTTACCAGTGTGTACTGTCCGAAGATGCTTAAAAACCTTATAAAACAGTCTGTGAACTTTCAATTTGATCTTTTTGAGCTCCTATTATTCCGGATCAACGATGGAAAGATATATTTAAGTTTTTGAAAGTGTGCACTGTGTCTATTAGGAAATTTTTGGACAGTAGACGCTAGTAAGATATTATGTGAAATGGTCTTTTGATTGGGTGACTGTAAAGAATATCTGATGAAAAGTTCCAGTGTGTACCCTGCTTAAGACTTCCTCTTCTACTTTAAGCACTGGCTGATATTGTGTGGGGTGAGCAGAAGGCAGCTTTCTACCTGTGAATGTGAGAACCCCATGTTTGCCCATGTCTTTAATGGCCTGGAAGTGTAGAGTGATGTTTACTACTGTACTAACCCAGGAAATGGATGCACACAAATTATCAAGACTTATTAGCAGCCTACTGAGGTTAGACCAAGCACAGTAAGGTCATATTTATGCAATGTATGTCCTCTAGTCAGTTAAAATAAATACACAGACTAGGGATCATGTGTTTTCAGTAGCCAATTAGCCTACTCGCATGTTTTTAAAGTGTGGTAGGAAACCGTAGCACCTGGAGGAAATGCACACAGACACAGAGAGAACAAACAAACTCAACACAGATTAGGTCTTGACTAGCAATCAAACTCTTATGATAATGTGGCAACTGGCTCTGGTCACTACAGTGTAAATAACAAGTTCAATGATGACACAAGCAAAGTTGGCTATATCTTAGGTTAAAGAGTTTTTACAGTGAGAATGTTATGATGGCAGGGATACAATGTTGACAGTTATAAGTTTGATATGGTACCCTTTAAGAAAACTTCTTTGATTGCCTCAGTTCTGTTCCCGGCTCTCTACTCTTCGCTCTGTGTCTCCGTTTTCACCTCTTCACTGTGTCACCACAGTCTCTCCCTGCTCTCTAGCCAGTTCTTCCCACGCTCTCTTCCCATTGTAACGCTGAGCATATGAAGTGTTAGCATTACAATAATCTAGGTACAGTAGTCATGCAGATTACCCTCTCAGATAGAAGAATGCCATCAATTAACCCTGTCTATTCTTTAGGGGAAATATCGGCATTCTAATCATTGGGGTTACAAACTACACAAGTGGAGCCCTAATGCTGCATAAAGGTAGTTTATGCTGAGTTTACGTCACAAAAAGAATAAAGTTAATGGGCCTCCAAGAAGAAGAGGCCAAGAGGCAATATATGCAGTAGATCACCACTTAGGTTTCTTTTAAAATTTTCTATAATCCCTAATCTCTCATGCTACCTCTCTGAGTTGCCAATTCCACTAAGACTACCACCTTCAACCCCCCCCCCCAGAATCCCCCCTTCAACCCCCCCCCCCCCACACACACACACACACATAGGTAGACCTACCAATTTCTTATCCCATCAGCAAATTCCCTCTAACCATCTTTGCTAATTCCTGTGATACAAATAAAATGGCTCAGAAAGCTGATGACTGCAACACTGTTGTCTAATTTTTAAATTCTTTGGGCCTGATCCAGACCTACGCTCGCATGCGATCGTACGCTGGTCGTAAGCATACAATTGGCAGAAAAAACGCACTGCGCATGTGCAGAGTGACAACTTCTGGTTGTACCAAATGCCTTTTCGTAGCGGCGATTCAGGCGTCTGTATTCTTTGCGTATTTTCCGATGACAGGGCGTGTTTATATTATGAAGTTAGTACGGACGCTGGAGTTAGTGAATGTAGGCGGGGGAGCCAATTAAATTGTACAGTATGGGCGTGCTTAGCCCGGTACGATCAGCGCGTCGCTACAAAAATTCGTACTGACGCCAGGGAAAAGTTAAGGTAGGGTTCAGCCGGCGTACGGAGGTAAAGGTAAGGGGAGTGTCATGGGAGTGAAAGTTTTTACGCTGAAGTGGTAATACGCTCCGCTCTCATGCGTAGGCCTGGATCAGGCCCTTTATGTCTACAAGGAGTAGCGCCTGAATTTAACAGTTTTTCCTAATAAATGTTGGGTTTTAGTCTTTTTTTTTTTTTTGTAAATAAATTCTGATCTATAACAATAGTTGTTATTAGGGGGAAGAAAAGCGGGATATGTATGGGGAGACCTCTGGAATACATAAGCAGGTCAGATAAATAAAGAAAGAAAGAAATATAGAAATAAAGAAAACATTTTAGTAAAAAATTCAAAATCACCTGTCCGGCGACCCATTCCACTGCAAATAGCAAAATCTCGACATTAATACATTGCGAATGTGCAATGTTTCTCATGTCGGGACTTGAAAATGTTAACATTCTAAATGCATGCGCAGGACTTCATTTACTCTACGTTTGAATGCGAAGTCCTGCAATGACCTCACGGATCACCGTGGGACCTCCCCGGAGGAGTAAGTGTTGGTAAATTCTGTGAAGAAAACTACCAGCTTGCAGTGAAGAAAAGCCAGCCTGCTGCAGCTTCATTCACAGAAAAACATTATTCTCTGTACATAGAGCCCTAAACGCTTTAACGTTCTCACACATTCCTAACAACTCATTTACAAATTGTACACTAATACCATAACAAATTTTACGGGTCATTGTGTCAGTCTGAAAGATTTCAGTCATGCAGTATAGACAGGAGATAGCATTTTGCCTAAATACACATTTCCTGTATGTTGTAACAGCATATATTTATCCCTGTCACTTGTCATAGATAGATATACATTGGTTCTAAAATTGCTCCTATTGGCTGTTAAACAGAATGAATTAGAACAGAACAGGCTAGGCACAACCCCAAACTCTATCATAAACGTATATAAATATGGCCTAAGTGAGTAATCGTTTTACAATGCCAAATTCAGAGTCACATTTATAAGTTTGATATCTGTGAGTGGGAGTCGTCTAGAAAATTTGCCAAAGTTGTACTGAATCATTGACACAATTAGATAAAGTATTCTTAAAGGAATTTCCAAAACAAAGTACTTCCCAGTTTATCTTTGGCCAGCAACTTATATCCCATAATCATGTCAGCAACACTCTGCATGGTAATAAATGTCTGGATATCCAGCCTGAACCCTCCCGTTGTCATATCTTACATGTAGCCTTTAGGTTCTGTCTTCCTTTTATCTTTTCATAACAGATAACAATGAATTTAAAATAGCATAAAGAGATGACGTAGTCTGGGGTCTTTTTTTCTTTTTAAAGAATGATTAAAACGTTTATTTCAAATCTTAGCCAAGCAGAGTTCCTGTAGAGACATTATCTGATGGAAACAAATAGCAAAGTGCCCACTTGGGTTACGTTCAGACTATTAACTCCACTCAACTGTGCAAGTGAGAGTAAGAACTGCCCAGCTCATAGTAAACATTACCTACCCCATGATCTAGACTTGTATTACATTAGCAAATACCAAAGACATCCAGAGCTCCTTGTGATGAAGACTTTTTTTTTTCTTTTTTTATCAGCAAGTGCCAGAGGGTCTTTCCACTGACAAACTGCAATGCAATGTGCTGGCACTAAAATATGTTAACAAATGCTATTGTAGGCCATGTATTTTGCCTTTTTATAGCAAGTACACATTAACCATTTCACTATCACAGACTGAGAATTCAAGAGCATTGCATGACCTACTAACTCCCAAAA
Organism: Limnodynastes dumerilii; assembly: GCA_011038615.1. Taxonomy (NCBI): domain Eukaryota; kingdom Metazoa; phylum Chordata; class Amphibia; order Anura; family Limnodynastidae; genus Limnodynastes; species Limnodynastes dumerilii. The sequence goes on along the minus strand of WWET01000460.1, from coordinate 411,536 downwards.
CCATGCGCTAGAAAGGTTAACAGTTACTTGAGGTCCGTCTTTCTCCACGCTTGATAAGAAAGGCATGAGGTTGAATGCCTGATTAAGCTATGCCGTTATTTCCCATTTCATGGTTGTGCGTGCCTATTCATTAGCTCTAGCTAGAACAAGCACAACCTTTCAGGAAAACTACGATAAGGGCCTGAAATTTAAGAGGCGGTGGGGCCGGAGATATGAGCATCGATACCCTGGAGTGAAACAGCCCCTTCCAAGGTGTCTAGTTCCCAATCCACAGACTAACAAAAACAGCAAACTAGCTCTGTAGGCCTCAGTGCTTAGAAACTCAGCATCTGCCAGACAGGTTGTTACAAAACAAGCTATGGAGATATCTTTAATACAAAGGAGAAATTAAAGCACTTTCCCCCTGTGTTCTCAGTAATTGATGCCAACTGTGAAATGCCTGTATTGTGTGAAATTATATAACTCTGCAGTACTTTTGCAATATCAATTTGTGATATTTAAACTAGCATTTATTCATGTAACTTATAGGGTTCCATGTAACCACTGATAGAGGAGGCTTGAACATTTTGTGACGGACAGATTTATTTTTCCATAACATTTTACTATGAGGAAGTTTTTTCACAGTTAATAGCCTAAACCATTTGGGGATCCTCGGCACTTCCCATGTGATGGCCTTAGGATTGTCCGTGTAGGAATCGAGCAAATCTGCACATAAAAAGTCGACATCAGAGCTTCCGCTTACTTCTCTCACCGCTGTCACCTCTAGGAAAAGGGACAGAAAATAATTGGGGAAGAAAAACAAAAGGTTTTCTTCCCTGGCACATGTGAAGCAGAGACATGTGTAATTAATTAAACTGTACAGGAGAAGAAAAACCTCCATTTTCTCCCAGGCTTTGAATTATGACTGGGGGTGAGAGAGAGCCAGAGCTAGGGGTGTAATTAATCACACAGAGGTGAGAGGGCTTTGCATTTCTTCTGCATACGTACTTCCTGTATGCCAAAGAAATCCTGCAATGAGCAATTAGTCCTGTCACTTTTTGAAGGGGAAATTAAATTTCTATTGAGTTGGAGGGGGGGCAAAGGGGGAGTAAAATAGGACTTGGCTGAGTGACTCGAAACAAGAGATAGCTGAATTCACTTTAATGAGCAGCTATGAAGTATAAACTGACCAATAATGTGATACAATGCTCTGCATAGTCACCTTGGGAAAGTATTATACATACGTATATACAGGCATTACCCTGTACTGAAGCACAGCAATGACAACTTCGTACATGACTCTAATATACACAGACAGTTCAGTGTTTTTCATATTTGTAACCTGATGAGAAGCATTTGGAATGCATTGTTTTATAAATCATCAGCATAAAAAAGGAAAGCTTAGTAACTAGCTAAAAAAGACTTTCCGAGTCTCCCAATGTTGATAATTGTGCATGTGACATGTCATCTTTACTATGTGACATCATAACTTTACTATTTCTGAAAAACTGTATATGCATCACATTTATTATTTAGTATTATTATGTAAGGTGCCACAAGGTGTCCGCAGCGCCGTACAAAATACAACAGCAAAATACAGTACAGACATACAGGGCAGAGATGGACAGCATAGTACATAATAAAATACAATATAAAAATATCACAAAAATACAATAAAGTGAAGCAAGCACAGACAGCAAGACAAAAAACACTAAGTGGGAGGGATGAACTTACAGAAGACATAAGGAGGGGAAGAAAGTGTACTGCTGATGTGAGTGGAGGAGAGGGGAAAGGAAGGAGAAGAAGGGATAGGTGTAGAATGCAGTGAGGATGTTAAGTGGAGGATAGCCTGAACAGGTGCATTTCGAGTGAGTGATTGAAGAACCTGCAATGTGGGGGAGAGTCTGACTGAAGAAAGGAGGTTATTCCAGTGCAAAGGTGCAGCATGGGAGAAGTCCTGGTCACAGGTGTGAGATGTGGTGACCAGTAGGGAGGTCAGACAGCAAGGGTTAGCAGAACAGAGAGGGAGGGAAGGGGTGTGCATGGAGATAAAGGAAAAGAGGCAGGGAGCAATGAATAAGGAAATGGCCTTAAAGGTAAGGGTTAAAAGAAGTTTAAAAAGAGGTCTGAAGTGGAGGGTTTCATATAAAGGTGAGGCTGATGCAGAGCGGCATGAAAGGAAGATGAGCCTGGAAGCAACATTGAGTATAGATTGCAGGGGGGCAAGACGGGTGCGCAGGAGACTAAAAAGGAGAAGTTACAGTATTCAAGACATGATATGACTAGAGAGTGGATGAGTAGTTTCATTGGTAAGGAAGGAGTGGATGCGTGCAATGTTCAGCTGCAACTTCAGACTCAATGTTGTAGAGAGCAGGAGTTATAGGGGTAGATCCAGACCTAAGTGCTTGTTACGTTTCATCGTGTAGCGTATTTACGCTAGCATATTTATTTTCTATGCACTCCCCTAGGCACTCATAGTACTTTGGCCGTTTTACGCTTACCAAACCCTACCTTAACTTTTCAAAGCGTAACTACTAGTGTCTGTAATATGACTCCCCTGCAATCAACATGGTTTAGCCCAGGAGTAACTTCTTAAGTCTGGATCCAGCTCATAGTTAGTAAAACAAAATCAAAGCATACCTTGTTTAAAAGCTGTCTCATATGTTATAGGGCCAAACAAACTAGAAAACTGATGGATGGGATATTCATTGTCACTATGCTAAGGATTTTGATTCTAATATGGTGCTGAACTCGAGTCTTAATTGGTTTGCCCATAGCAAGACATTTGCACAGACTATTCAACAGCAACACTAGAGCGCCAAAAACAGTGTTCAGTTCCTTGGGCTTGATTAATAAGAAGAAGAAGGTTGGTTGCATGTGAATTTTTTTTAAATCATTAGTGATGGAGTTTAGCATCGACTGATTCTTTAGAGCAACACTAAAGTTATTCCTCCATATCATCAACCCCAATGGATATCTTGAAGAATAGCTAAGGAAATACAGGCTCACAAAACCTACCGGACTGGGACACACCCATCAGTGACACCTAGTGCCACCTTAGGCTGGCTAAACCAGCCTAAGATGAAGGGAAAAACTCCTCAGCTCACTGCCTCTGCAACCCAAAGGTAGATGCCTGATGTACTGCACAGTCTTCAAAGGATTACATTTCAACAATATGACAAACTTTAAAGAAAAAGGCAAGTTAATCATATAACAGAGTCGTGTATAAAGGAGGAAGAAATTACACAACACACATAGAGACATAGTAGGGTGAGAAATTTCTGAAGAGGAAGGAGACAATGGGCCGGATCCCAACCTACGGGCGCCTAAAGCTGTCTGAGGTCTGTACAGCCGCCATCGTAGCGGGTAGTGCACGCCCCGTGCACTCCCCGCTGTAGGGCTTAAATCTGGACATTTACGTGTCCAGTTTCCTACCCTAACATTTACGATCAGCTCTGTGGCCTTACGGCTGCAAAGCTGATCGTAGCGGGGCTTCCTCTTCCCCGTCCCCTAATTTGCATTCCTATCTCCACCTTGACGGCGGAGATACGGCATGCGTAAAGGGGGGGGGGAGTCCCCTTTTTATAACAAACACACGGCGGCGTATGAAGGTTGTGCGCAAGTGCACAACCTTCAAAACAGGGGAATTACAGTCGAGCTGTCCGTAATTCCCCAGGCGGCTGTTCCTCTGGATCAGGCCCAATGGGCTTAACAATCTTATTACTATCACACTATAAACTCCAGCACATCTTTTTAACCCTTGGTTCTCCATTCATTAACAGCTGGACTGCTTAAGGTTACAGATATCTGCACTAAATGAATATTATATACAGACAGTTTCTAATTGCAATGGAACCAGGCCACTCTCCTGTGATCAGCCTCCTTGTGTGTGCACACCCTAATGGATCTGTCCTGTTTGCAGGTGATGGTCTTAATCAGTGAAGACATTGTACCGGCATCAAAGACAGTAAAGGGTAATGCCTTGCTTCACACTATGCTGCTTATGAAGATGGAGAACAACCAGGGCCGCCGAGAGGGGGGGGGGAGTGGTACTAATTAC
>WWET01000460.1:364998-384366 GCA_011038615.1 Limnodynastes dumerilii | reverse complement strand
CTGTAACTGAAAATTTATAGTATAACGCTTTTCACACAGATGAAACAGTTTATTTGCAATTTTCATTGATACAAGCATCCTCCGGCAATGACTTTTTGACCACACCCATTGACTATGGGGTGGGCCCCCATCACAGTATTCCCTGGTGGGCCCTTCATGCCCCAGTCCGACCCTGATTGTATTGCAGTTTTTAGGATGAAATGGGATTTGTATAGTGGAGACTAGAATGCTGCCTGTATTGTATAAATTTGCTTTCATTTATTGTGGTTACAAGATTGTGTTTTATGATGATTACATGGATACTATACTCTAGAAACTCTGATAACAAATTGTTAAACAGGTAGGCTCAAATTTAAAGTTTGCAGGGAGGTGCCGAACATCCTAGCCCCGGCCCTGGTCAACATCTCCACTTTTCCAAACCTGCAGTTTAGTAAATCTGGCCCTATGTGTGATAAGTCTATTCAGGATTTTCCTCCTGTTTTCTGTGAACTGCCTCTTCAGAGGACATGTAGTGCATCCCACATATCTAAGTCCACATGGACATTGTAGGATATACATAAGTAGTCTCTGTTGCAATTAATAAAATGTTTCATGTAAAAAGCATCGCATCATGACCCCTGGAGACGAACAATGTTCTATTAGCGGAATAAATACAAGCTAAGCATTTTTTTTAAAAGCCACACTGTTGGAAGGCACCATTTTTTCACTTTTATCAGGGATATCTGGGATTCTCTGGAAGGTATGCACTTAAGGTTTTGTCTTGTAGAAGAACACAATAGTTTTTATTAATTACATTTTTAATTTGTTGAGATTTACTGTAAAAGTCTGATATAAATGTAACATTATAAGTACCTTCCAATAATTATTTTCTTTTTCTCATTGATGTTAACGATTCTTCCTGTAATCCAAATAATGACAGTCTATCCATTCTTAGGACTTCTGTAAGAGCATTAGACAAAAGAGGGGGAGGATAGACTCTATCTAGGAAACTTTCAGAGAGCTCCTCAGCTTGTTGTAGAAAAGTTTCACTATGTGTACAGTTACGTGGAATATTATATTTCCAGGGTCTAAAACATGCACCCTTGTAGTGTAAGAAAGCACAAGTAGCAAATTACAATGTGAATTTGGCAGAATAAATATAATTTTTACTAAGTAACTAGAAAAAGAAAAATAACATATGAAGAAACATATTTTATTTTCCTTGATATCAGTATTAGCCATGCATTGTATTACCAGCCCTGGGGCACATAAATCATTTCCTTCTATCCTAATATGTGTGCCTGGTTATTGTTCTATTTATTACACTTGACCTGGGATCCCCTATCTGTCTGTGTTTCTGGATTGTGTCTGTAAACTCCCTTTTCATATGTGTTGTCTGTTATCCCACACACACTACATATATGGCTAAGCTTTTATCGCTGTTTACATGTAGCAATGGCAGAGCCTTGTGCAGAAGATAAAACACAGATTGCACAGTGTATTAATCTGTCTTAATTATATGCTTGTTAACTAACATAGGCCCCATGCAAAATAAGTAAAAATATAAAAATGTTGATAACATATTAATAAATGTAATAGTGTGTGTGTGTGTGTGTGTGTGTGTGTTTGTGTGTGTGTGTGTATAATATATATATTTTCAAAAAATGGCCAAAGGTAACAACGCACTCACTAATAAAATTATCACAGCTAAGGCTTGATGGCAAAAAAGGGTGGTGTGACCTGCTCCAGTAAGCACTTATCAAAAAATACAAGGAACCAAGAGAATGCTAAAACCCCAAAAAATATGCCGTGCCCAAAACTTCCACAAGAAAAATGAAAACAACCAAAAAACAAATAAACATGTGACTATATAAAAACGGAAAAATAGAGCAGCAATACAGAGCAACAAAAATTAATCCATATTTATCGTTTTTATCTTCATCAAACATTCCCAGAGACATAAATCATAAATAAAGAATTCACAAATTACTATAGAGAGAGAGAGAGAGAGAGAGAGAGAGAGAGAGGGAGATAGATAGATAGATAGATAGACAGACAGACAGACAGACAGACAGACAGACAGACAGACAGACAGACAGACAGACAGACAGACAGACAGACAGACAGACAGACAGACAGACAGACAGACAGACAAGACAGACAGACAGACAGATAGATAGATAGATAGATAGATAGATAGATAGATAGATAGATAGATAGATAGATAGATAGATAGATAGATAGATAGATCCTGAATATGACTTTGCCTGGTTTTAGTCTTTCGTGCAGACTGGCAATATAGTGTTTGGCAGTACTGAATAGTCCCTGCTGATGCCTACTCTGCTCACTTTGTTAAACTCAAAACCTTTGGACACATGTTTTTTGTTTCTCTATTTGTTTTCAAATCTTAATTAGTTCCTAATTGATTATTATTGCAAATAAATTCCATTCTTCTTCTGCTTCCTTCAACCAGAGACCAGAGGTATTTGCCAAGATAAGGAAATCCTCAATCAGTCATAACAGTGGCTCCCTGGCTCTGTTTATCTATCTGTCTATATAATGGCAGGAATGTAAATAATGTTAGCCTTAGTTAGATAATCCTAAATGATTGGTCTCCCCAGGGAGCACATTCGGAGCAGGCGATGGTGCCTTCCAACCTAGCAAGTCTACAGCATTATGTAGTATTTAATATTATTCACTGATGTGTTCAGGAAAGTCTGAGGACATCATTAAATTATGTGGTCCCCATCCTGTCCCTGTTCCTTTTCTGCAACTGACAAATGCCCAGATAGTTTTGTCATTATCCAGATGCCCGCAGTGTTTAGCTTCTGAAATTATCCATAACATATACATCCATTGCGTAGACAAAGATATATTTTGGATCATGGCTGACGAACATTCTGCCATTAGTAGCTACCGTGTATACACAGAACAGGAACCAAACAAAAGCACTATTAGTCTGAGTTTAAACAGAGATGGTGTGTTATCCATGGCACTCAATAGCACATTACGTACTTCTGCCTATGCAGTATATACTCCTAATATTGTAATCTGGGCCTCTGTGCTTATAAATGGCTTATGATCTGAAAAACCTTTATTACTTTCAGACTGGGGCAGGTTAATTCAATCCACCATGGTGGGAGAGAACGAATCCGTTGTTTGTGTCAGGCATGATTAGCCTCACTTACACACAGGGCCGAATCTGCTCCTATGGGACCGATTGGCTTGGAGCTGAAAGAGAGCATAATCCTTACTCATAACATCTGATTATCCACTCTCTTAGCAGGATTTCCATGTTTATAGGAAGCATTGTTTTCACATAAAACGTATAGATGTATATTTTCCATATTACGCAAGCATCAGTCTTGCATACAGATCATTTATTTAACCCTTTTGTTCAGTATAAAAGATTAACTTCACACTTGTCTGGCTCTATATGGACTACGTTTTGTGTTCCCTGTCCTATTACAACAGTTTCTTAGCTAATAATAACTCATGTTTAAAGAGCTTTCTGTTAGACACAAGCTATGTGCTGTAAAGAATTTACAATGTAATTCTGTTGCATGGAAGACAAGCATATAAAATGACTTGTCCAAGATCAAAGGGAGTCGACAATGGGGTATGAACCAGTCACCACAAATCTTGTAATGGCATTCTTATACCCCGTGAGTGATGTAGAAATATCACATGGTATTCCCCTGAAAACAGCAACTAATACAAAATATGTGAGCCAATCAACAACAGAATTGTTGTTCTCACGGTAGCCATGAACTTCAAACTCTGGAAATGAACTTTCCTGTAAATCTTCACATAAAGAGTTAGTTAACAAAGGCATATATTCAATGAAAGTGTAATGTAAATTGTTTTCTATGGATCAGAGGTTGCAAATTTAATTTTCTATTGTTAAACATGCTAAGCTGAGTCATTCGCTTTATTGACCCAACACAGTCCCCTGCTATTCCCCCTACCCCAGACAAGTGAACAGACATTTTTGCAAAAAGGGGGGACTCAAACCCCCAGCCACGCAGTTTAATTTTCCCTCAGGTTAATTAACCCTCGGTTCACCTACTTACTACAGAGACCAACAAGTTAAAGAAAATGTTTTTTACAATGATATAAGCTAGTGCATGATTGCGGAATGTATAAATGGTAAGACTACCAAGTTGAAATTAAAACAATAAGTAAACACAAAGGGCTTGATTCACACTTAAGAAGCTGCAACTTCTTAAGTGCGTATGTAGCCAAAATTACCTGCTGCGCATGCGGATCTGCCCGCACCTAACTCACTCTTATCTGTGAATCAGGTGCAAAGTAACAAAAAATAAGAAAAAGGAAAGAAAATCCTTTATTTAGTCTATTAGTATATACAGTATCATACAGAAATGTTTTTGGTTTCAGTGTAGCTATGCAGTTATCAACAGGTACTGTAAAAGAAAATGTAGTGATTAGGTAAATAAAGGATTTTCCTTATGGTGGGCAATGAGTATCAGGGCATGCTGGCACTTGTGGCTCCCCACTTTCCAGTATGCCCTGGCAGTCATGGGTATGCTGGTGCTTGGATTCGGAGGACTACAAGCACCAGCATTCCCAAGCATTTCATTGAGTTTTATTAGGTGCTTTATTTACTTAGATCTGTGTTGCTCTTTTGCATGCACAATGTTTACAGCATGTAGTTGATTGCAAACGCTTAACATACAACATCACCCACATCACTCTGGCCCTTTTTACCTCACAATGTGGGTGATAAAAGATTTATAACATATACTATTCTTGAATAATATTTTATTATTGGCAATCACATTTCTTTTTAAATAACAAAATATGAATAAACCTGTTACGGGTGTGAGTCGCCGCTGCGAACGTCCCAATTTGGAACTGACTGGGAAATCAGTTGCTTTTGCCTTGCAGAGGAAAAGCAATCGATACAGTAAAGATAGAAGACGAATAGTAAGTATAAATTTAACCCCAACCCTTACCCTAATCCTTACCCTAATCCTCACCTTCCATTACCTTAACCCTAACCCTCTCCTCCCCATATCCTAACCCTAAAACTCCCCTCCTCGCAACCTAACTCTAAGGGCCAGATTTACTAAGCTGCGGGTTTGGAAAAGTGGAGATGTTGCCCATAGCAACCAATCTAGCTGTCACTCTACTATTACATACTAGAGAATGTCAGCTAGAATCTGGTTACTTTGGGCAAGATCTCCACTTTTCAAATACCCCAGCTTAGTAAATCTGGCCTTAAGACTTCATTCCCCACAGCAAACCCTAAGACTCCCTTCCCTGCATCCTAATCCTAAAACTCCCCTCCCCACAGATTATCCCTAACCCTCCCCTTCCATTACTCTAACCCTAACCCTGCCCTTTCATTATCCTAACCCTAACCCTAACCCTGCCCTTTCATTACCCTAACCCTAACCCTGCCCTTTCATTACCCTAACCCTTTTGAAAATAGAGACAGACGAAAATTTGCTTTTAGTTGTCTCTACTTCTAAAAGGCCCCATTTGCGGCGGCGACTCCCACCGATTTGTTACAATCATTTTGACTTGGCTGAGTCTCCTGAAACATTGAATTGAGAATGGTAGAATTCCACTGTCAGCTAACCCTATGCAGATTACTGTCTTAGCCCATTGGTTTTCCAAATGCTGCTACTGAGAGTAGTACTGATGTACATAGGAACTGGTGCTGGCTCACGTCCCATTTGCTGTATTATTGCACTCAGAAAACGAGTCCACAAACAGGGCAATAGCGGCCATCTTCCAAAAGCATTTTCTAAAGTCATTCCTAATGATTCTGGGCCGTATTCAGATATCCATTTTCACGTGGCGTTGCGTGCATATTTTTAGGTACGTTGTAACTGCGCATGTATAGTAACTTTATTTACGTAAGTTACGTTGAATACACGCACGTAAGTGCTTTAGGCACGGACATGTGAATCGCACTTGGGAACATACGTATGGATGGGCGGCGTAGAAATACGTACTTGAAAATTTACATGAAAGTGGGTGGGGGGAGGCATTTAAATGAACGCATAAGGGCGTGGCTTTACTGAATCGCGCGCACGGAAGACATGTACGAAGGTAGGTACACACTTAAAGATCAGAGTGGTCTATAGAGGTGTAAGTCTATGATTGCACAGCCGGGAGAGGGGAGTGTCATGGGTGTTGCCTTGCTATCTACGTGCGTATAATTGCATACTTTTAAAAAACGGATCTGTGAATACGACCCTCTATCTCTATGATATGCTCATTATCCACATTTTTTACTCACCCATTATTACCTACAATATTGTGCCAAGTCCCGGGATTGCAGAAACTTTATGGTTTAGATAATAATGACTACAATGTGATGTGCAAAACGATCTGTTTTGCTTTTGGATTCCCTCTAACCCTTTTAGTAAAGTGAATTGAGATGATATCTGTAAGAGATGATACATTTTCTCTTTTAGTATTGCCAGAGTTATAAAGCAAGACCATTCAGACCTCTCCTGCCATCTGGATTGCTAGTTTACAGTTTGAATCATACTTGTCTTGGTATAATTGATTTCAGTAGGGGTCATGTAAGTGGTGAAATACAGTGAAAGATGTGTGTCTGGGTGCCTGCAATGTTCATGAATTAAGCTAATGATTTATGCTTGTGCTTATTAAAGTGTTTATTCCCTATACGCACTGTCCAAACAATGGTGTAATATTACCTGTTCCCATCAGGTACAATGACTGGACAGTGTGTATGCTGTATTTTGAATTCCCTGTATATTGCATTGGACAGGCTGCCCATTAGATGCAAAATATTGGTATGACCATTCCATAGACTTTTTAGATATTCTTGTCCTGGCAGAGACTTCTCCCTGAGATGTCAACTCCTTTGTATGCAATGCTCCATTGTTTCTTATTTCATACAACTGAGCTTTCATCGCACCATGTGTATATTTAGCATTAGGCCTGTTATATATATATAAAGCAGGACTTTCTGCCTGGTGTCTGATGTAAGATGGGACTTTCTGCCTGGTGTCCAATGTAAGGCAGAACTTTTTGTCTGATGTCTAATGTAAAGCAGAACTTTCTGTTTGGTGTCTAATGTAAGGCAGGACTTTCTGTCTGGTGTCTAATGTAAGACAGGACTTTCTAACTGGTGTCTATTATAAGGCAGGACTTTCTGTCTGGTGTCTAATGTAAGGCAGGACTTTCTGTCTGGTGTCTAATGTAAGGCAGGACTTTCTGTTTGGAGTCTAATATAAGGCAAGACTTTCTGTCTTGTGTCTAATGTAAGGCAGGACTTTCTGTCTGGAGTTTAATGTAAGGCAGGACTCTCTGTCTGTGTCTAATGTAAGGAAGGACTTTCTGTCTGGAGTCTAATGTAAAGCTGGACTTTCTGTATGGTGTCTAATGTAAGGCAGGACTTTCTGTCTGGAGTCTTATGTAAGGCAGGACTTTCTGTCTGGTGTCTATTGTAAGGCAGAACTTTCTAGCTGGTGTCTATTGTAAGGCAGGACTTTCTGTCTGGAGTCTCATGTAAGGCAGGACTTTCTGCCTGGTGTCTAATGTAAGGCAAAACTTTCTGCCTGGTGTCTAATGTAAGGCAGGACTTTCTGTCTGGTGTCTGATGTAAGGCAGGACTTTCTGTCTGGAGTCTAATGTAAGGCTGAACATTCTGTCTGGTGTCTAATGTAAGGCAAGACTTTCTGTCTGGTGTCTATTGTAAGGCAGAACTTTTTAACTGGCGTCTAATGTAAGGCAGGACTTTCTAACTGGTGTCTATTGTAAGGCAGGACTTTCTTTCTGGAATCTAATGTAAGGCAGGACTTTCTGCCTGGTGTCTAATGTAAGGCAGAACTTTATGCCTGGTGTCTAATGTAAGATAGGACTTTCTGCTTGGTGTCTAATGTAACTTTGTAAGGCAGGGCTTTCTGTCTGGTGTCTAATGTAAGGCAGAACATTCTACCTGGTGTCTAATCTAAGGCAGAACTTTCTGCCTGGTGTCTAATCTAATGCTGGACATACACTAGGATGATTATCGGTACCAGCAAGGGGTGGCCCGATAAACAGGACAATTTCCCGCTAGGGAAATGTCCCGTTATATGCACCATACACCTCCTCTGCTGGGACCGATAATCCTAGCAGAAGAGGGGGGGCGCTCTCGGTACTGCTGCATTTCTACATAGATATGCAGCAGCGTCTATTGCAGTGAGTAGTACAGACAGGGATCACCCAAAGCCACAATAATTAGGTGTTTGGCCTGAAAATTGCTCTAGTGTATGGCTAGCTTTAGGAAGAACTTTCTGTCTGGTGTCTAATGTAAGGCAAAACTTTCTGTCTGGTGGTTATTATTTGAAAATCATTTAGTGGCTAGTGACCCAGACTTCCCATTTTACAAATTGTTTTTATACAGACATACACACAATAATGTGTATGTCTGTATTGCGTAATTTAGGCGTACTTTTGGCTCATGTAAAATTGGCACGCCCACACGTACATATTTACACAAATAACATGTGAATGGCCCATACGCTGAGAGATACGTTACGTAGTGTATCATCTGTCGTGCGCATGCGCAGTACATACAAAATCGCGATTTTATGTGTCCGCCAGGCGTAAATTCGCACAGAAACGTTGTTCTGGATCTGTCCCAGTGTGAGTATCTGTGTGCAGTAAGCCACAGCTGGTGAGTATCTGTGTGCAATAAGCAATTCAAAGATATATCCCTGCATGCAAAGTATACAATTAACTTGACTCCCCCTGCAATCAACATGGTTTAGCCCAGGAGTAACTAATTTCAACTAATTTTTAAGTCTGGATCCATCCCACAGACACACCAGGGTTAATTTAATCAGCGACCAATTAACCTACCAGCATGTTTTTAGTATGTTGGAGGACACCGGAGCACCTGGAGGAAACCCCCGCAAACACGGGGAGAACATACAAACTCCACACAGATAAGGCCTGGTCCGGGAATCAAACTCATGGCATCAGTGCTGCCCATACATGTTTCTCAGCCTGGTCCAGTGTAAGTAAAGTAGTACTATTGGAATAACAGCCATTCTTATGCCCATGCTGTGAGGAGAGGATGGATATCTGGGCTAATTGCCAACATTAAAGATATCCATGGCCTATTCTGCAAGGGAAAACATTTTCCAGTGCTCCTGCCAGAGCAAGGGATTTCCCGGCCTTCAATGTCGTCTACGTATCCTCCTGTAAGAAAATGTTTTTGTTCTCTAATCTGAATCAAAAGTCACTTTCCTTGATGCTTTACGTGGCTCTTTACAAATGTATACAATCATTCTAAAATAAGACTGGGTAAGGACAAATTGATAGTGGGTAAAAAAGCCCTGCTCACGTGCTTACACTCTATAGGACAATGGGAATTAATACATAAAGGGAAGTGCTATATATCACACAATAGACCAATTACAATGTATGGTAAAATTCCTTCATGGTCTATATAATCCAGGGCCGGATCCAGGATTAACAACGATAGGCGATTTCCGCACGTGACGTACGAAAATTGCCTCTATGTGTACTGCGCAAGCGCGGCAAAAGGAATTCTGCATTTATCTGGATCTGGATCCCCAGCCACACAGCAGTGTTAGTAGCAAAATTGAGGGTAATTTTAGTATGGAAAGAGACAGTGCACAAGTTTGTGTAAATCTTGTAATAATTACAGGAAATTGGATAGCAAAGAGGTTGTAGATTGGGTAGATATAGCTTAAGAAGGCGGTTGTTACATTTACTAAGGTTTAAAGAATTAAGCACTGGACAGTTCTGAGAGTAGAGGATAATCTTAATTGGTAAAGAAGGTAGAAAGTGGGTGGAGCCTTGGAGTAGACCTGTACAGAGGAATCAAAGCATTTTATTAACTGCAGAAGAGAGTTGCAGATCCTGCACCGTATTCAGAGATCCGTTTTTTAAAAGTACGCAATTACACGCATGCACGTAGCAAGGCAACACCCACCAACACCCAAGACACTCCCAGCCGTGCAATCGTAGACTTACACCTCCATAGACCGCTCTGATCTTTAATTGTGTACTTACGTGTGTATATGACTTCCGTACGTGCGATTCAGTATAGCCGCGCTCTCATGCGTTCATTTAAATGCCTCCCCCCACTCACTTTTATGTACATTTTCAATGACGTATTTCTACGCCACCCATCTGTACGTATGTCTCCAAGTGTGATTCACATGTCCGTGCTTAAACCACTTACGTGCATATATTCAACTTACGTAAATACAGTTACAATAGATGCGCAGTTAAACCTAAAAATATGCACGCAACTTCACGTGAAAACGGATCTTTTAATACGACCCCCTGTGAAGATCTGAAAATAAATTGGGCTATACATTAAGACAAGTAAAGATATGTATGTATACTTTATTAAACTGATGAGCCATGATAAAAAAAATCAACCTTATATTATCATACAAAAACTGTCCAGGGATTGTAAAGTTTATTGACCAGAAGAAATATTTTTGCTACATGAGGATTCGATGAGGAACAACCAGATGTATTTGGAAGGAAAATATGGTCAGCTGATGAAATGAGGTATGTAAAAAGCATCTTCTTGTACATCTGATTGGCCCAAATTCTGTAAAAAAAAACATCTGTACAATCTGGCCAGTCGCATAAGAGCAGGGAATGTCCAGATCATTGGCAACTATTGGTCTCTGACACTGCATAAAGATAAAAATGAAACATAACACCTGCGCTCTAGCAGGAATACATAAACATGTATATAGTACATGTAGGGCTCTGCGATGGGAAAATCTTCGAGGAAGTTTAAATAGAAATAAAATCCCACAGCAATGCATGTAAAGCCAAACTTTTATTGTATCCTATATTCAAAATTTTTATACAAATACAATTTTAATACAAATAATTGCAGATGTTCTAGGTATTAGTGAAGGATTTGTAATAACGAAACAACTACCACAGTGACTGGTTGCTGCTAGTCAATAATGAACACATTTCTAACATCAAACGAGGCTGAATCAATATGAGCTGTTAGCTTTAAAACATAATAGAATGTAATGTAATGTAATGTGAGCCCTATATCTATATATGTTCATTGTTACAGAAAAGAAACTATGGGTCGTTCTTCCTCATGCTAAATAAAATGAACCCTCGATGTTACACATTGAAAATCCACAATGCTGTGTCTGCAGTACATTTAGGGGCTGATCCAGAGCTACGCCTGCTGTAGTAACTACTGATGTTGCCTGGCGTAACTACGGCAATGGATCGGGCGTCCGCAGCACCAGCATAGTAACGTCGGAGGGGGGGCGTCCCCCAGCGTTACTACGCTGTAGTTAGTGTAGGGAGGCGGGGGGAGGGTAATGAGGCTGGGAGGGCGGCGTTATCGTAACAAAGCCGCCATCCCAGCGTAGTTACCCTTGCTTACGCCGGCTGAAGTTAAGGTAGCCTTCAGCTGGCGTAAGCGAGGGTAAGTACGCTGGGAACAGGGGGAGTGTCAGGGGGAGTCCATGATGTGACGCTGAGTGTTAGTACGCTCAGTGCTACATCATAGCTCTGGTTCAGGCCCTTAGTAACTAGTATTACTCATGTTTTGCTATATGACATATTTGTATCTTAGATAAAGCCTTATTGGAAGAGGTCTTGCTTAAACTGGGTATACGCTTGTCCACTTCTCATCCAATCTGATTTCTGATTTCAATTTGTCTGACACTGGCAGAATATGTCTGCTCATGTGGCCTGTTACTTCCAATCCTGGTTGCCTTGTCTGGTCAAAAGATTTTTAAACCTGATTAAAAATATAAGAGACACAATCATTAAGCACCTGGCCAGTTTACAAGTGTGTATGGTCCTTTAACTGGTTTGTCTGTTCTCCAACTGTTTATGTAAGCACCTCTGTGAGTAGCAGCAGCACAGCCATAGATTGGAAGAATGTCTATGATTAGATTGATTCAGTAGATGCACATTGGAGATCTGTGTGTACACAAATATCAGTGTTGTATGATTGTACAGCTCCAGTATGATTGTCTAAACAGTCTGGTCAGGAGTTAGGTCCCCACAAACACTGAACAAGAGTTTACCAAGCTTAACTTTTATCCTCCAATAGTGCCTGTAGCACTTGTGATTCACAGTGCTGAGGTCATGAGTTCGATTCCCGGACTAGGCCTTATCTGTGTGGAGTTTGTATGTTCTCCATGTGTCTGTGTGGGTTTCCACCCACACTCCATAAACATGCTGGTATGTTAATTGACTGCTGAATAAATTAACCTTAGTTGTGTGTGTGTGTGTGTGTGTGTGTGTGTTAGGGAACGTAGAATGTAACTTCAATGGGGCAGGGTCTGATGTGAAATATTCTCTGTAAAGCGCTATATAAAAACCTGTTAATAAATAAATAGTGCCTAAATACCTTCTGCGGCATATGACAAGGTACTTATCCCTTTATATGCATCTTATTAGTATATAAGTTGCTGTTTTATTTATTTAATTTTTTTTGGCCTAAAAACTGATTTCCTTAAATTGATTCTCATATTAGTGTTATAACCATAGACCTCCTCAAGTCTTCAGCATGAGATTACTCAGTGTTCCCATTATCACCTACTAGTGTAAAATCCTTCACAAACTCCAAGGTAATCCCTGTTTTTACACTGCCCAATGTCAAATCATTGTGGTTAGCTCATTCATACGTAATGCTGTGTCCTTTATCACTGCGGTGAAGGAGAAAGCTCATTTATAACCTAACAGTTTTACATGGCAGATGGGTGCATCTGGGGGAGTCTGGGTGAGAATTTGAGTGTATAAGGAGTGTGTGATATGCATAGACAGAAGAGATCAGCAGACTATAGACACACTGAGTACAGAAAGTGCCCCAGAGTGCCCAGTCTGCTGACTCTCATCCATCAGACCCAAACAGCCTGTCTGAAGCCATTAAACAGACCCTTATTATAGAACAAGTTTGTATGAGTTTCCCTTCTCCGGAGAGCCTGGATTTAAACCCCCATCACTTGCCCCACTCTTTACAGTAAATATTTTCAGTGTGTTTCCAAAACGTTAAAATAATTAGTAGAGGTAATCTGCTGGGTAAAGATTATCTAAACAGAGAAGGATTTATCTGTCCATACAAACGAGGATTAATTTTTGCCGGCAGACTAAGAACAAATTGTCAGTTGTGATAAGTAAGTGAAACGGGATTTTTCGCGGATAACTTTGTAAGAGATTTAATGCCCATTTTTGGTGGTGTGCAAATAAATATGGGCTCATCCATAGTGTGTTCCACCATTTCCATCCTTTATAACAGGAATTCTCAAAAGTGGTAGTCGGACCACTGTCTGGTGGTAATCAGGACACTGCACAAGCTTGTCAGGAGGTAGCAACTGTACTCGTACTTTAACCAGGTGCCATACCAGATGGCATAGGTCATATTTAATAAAGTACCTTGAGGGCTTAATGTATTATATAGAATAACCACTGCAAAACATGTAAGGAAAAAGAAAAAGTATGTAATATGTCAACATGATCTACTAAGCGGTACTAGACCTGATTCCATAGCGGGTAAATGGTACTCCTTGAGAACCTTTGCTTTATAATATAATAACTTTAGTGGTCATAGGAGTAACAACACAGAGGATTTAGATGTCATATTTACTCTAGTTTCTCTGTAATAAATATAAATACAGTAAAGAAGAAACAGTGGACCTGATTCACACTTAAGAAGCTGTGGCTTCTTAAGTGCGCATCTGAATGAAATTACCTACTGCGCATGCGTAGTACGTAATTTACGCTATCTACATAGCCGATAGGCACGGTGATAGCGTAGGTGCGGTCTTTACAGACCGCACGCAGCGTGTCCCATAAAAAGAGGCGATGTAATGCCGCCTCGGGCGTTATTAGTCAGGAGTGGGAGGGGGGAGTCATTTAGATTAGCTGAGGAGGGCGGGAGGGAGGCAGAGAGGACATTGCACAGACACATAAGGTAGCCTTATGGCACTTGTAAGTGACATAAGGTACCGAAAAATGGGGGGCGGGTCGGGGGATGGAAGAGTAAGTTAGGTGCACATCTGCCCGCATCTAACTCACTCTTAAGTGAGAATCAGGTCCAGTATTTTTTGCATTACATAGATTTTATGATTTTCTTTGATCATCATCATCTATGTAGTATCTAATATGAAGTATTAGAGAGAGCTTCTTATCTTCCCTCTTCACGCACAGGAGAGAAGTTCACAGGTAAAGTGTCATAAATGAATATAAACATCTTAATACTCTTGGACCTGATTCCCACTTAAGAATGAATTTAGGAACATTCCTAAAGATACGCACGGACCAGATCCGTAAGAGCGATTCACAGATAGTAAAGAATGTAGTTTTTGGTCAAATTTGAACTTGTCTCATTGTTGTTTAATTCAAAATGTTATGGTCAAGAGGGACCGGAAAAAGGAAGCCGGATTCTACTCCAAAAATGAAATTGTTACAATAAAATGGAGAAATTTTATTAAATACATTCTAAAAGACATACAAAAGACACCCTATAAAACCAAAAACCACTCAGCGAAAATATACAGATGGAGGGATCTCCTGTGTATCAACAATATATTGGTCTATATATAGTCTCCATGAACAGTTTTGAGTTCTGGGTATGTTCCCATTTTCTTATTTTAATTTATAGACCCTCATAAGAGTTTAAGGTGATAGAACAAGATCTTGATAATTATGTTGCACATAAAACATACACACATGGTACTGCTGTATAAGATCTATACTTATTCCATTCAGTGTTGCAAGGTATAGGAACTAAAATGGTCCATACTTCAAGTTCTTTTCCATAAGTCAACTATAATCGCCACCAGGTGGACAAAAATAGTACTGCATTTGTTGTCTAATACTGGTTTGGGTAACATTCAAAATTCATTTAAGTTTTCATACATGCATCTGTAGAGGGAATACAGGAAGTGTCTGGCAAATATAGACATTATTTTGTGTGAGTCAAGGCTCAAATAAGTTGATCTGTTATATATCAAAGCATAACATTTCTTATCACACAGCATTTATTATTCCATTTATCTTACTACAGTATATGCCTTGTTTTAATTGCCTCCCTAGGCTAAAATTGCTCTAGTAATCCCTCAGACCTTTGATACAAGATAGAGGAATAGTTTTTATTTTTGTTATTTTGAACATGATTTTGCACAGGAGCAGATTTGCTCCTTTTTTTGCTGTTGCTCCTATCAGTCAGTCCACCTCCCTTTCTGTAAATAGTGTAGAGGTTTTGAGGTTGACTACTGTCCTGTGTAACACAGAGCTACTTTGCTGCATTACAAACTTATCCTGAATAGAATATGAACCTCTTGTTGAGCAGGAAATTAGGGATAAAGGAAGAAGCAGCAACTGATTGATGTCTGAATCTTGGGCTTAGAGTGGCCGGCTACTTCTTATTCTTTCCTACCTTTGTGGGAACCATTGAAGGATTATACAGGAGGAATTTAAGCTATGTCTGCAGGTGTTCCTGAAAGGTTCCTGTCCCACTGCCAAACAGAGAAGAGGCCCTTTGCTGGATGCTGGTGAGGAAGATGCTTTGCAACACTTCTGTCATTCATGTTTGCATCCTTCACACCAAATGTCTGTTCATACTTACACAGTGTTCATTCATAACCAATTCTCAAAATAGCTGAAAAGTGTGATATCACAGTCTCCTCTACAGAACAGGTTTCCAAATACACATTGCTGAAGTGTAATATAGCACAATAGATGAGGTTCACAGCTGACAACTGGTAGATACTGAGGAGAAAAAGATCTGAGGTGCGAATCTTTTTACTTACCTCTCACTGTGTTAGAATGTGACAAAAGTGGCAGTTGTTGGTGTGGCACATTGACAAATGTGCATCAGAGCTACTCCTGTCATACAAGTCTGAATAAATATTTGGTCATTACTGCTGTTTTGGTTGCACTATTTACAGTTGTGACCTGCTTCC
This sequence comes from Limnodynastes dumerilii, assembly GCA_011038615.1. Classification (NCBI taxonomy): domain Eukaryota; kingdom Metazoa; phylum Chordata; class Amphibia; order Anura; family Limnodynastidae; genus Limnodynastes; species Limnodynastes dumerilii. Next base: position 368,458 of record WWET01000460.1, on the reverse strand, counting down.
AGTGCACTAATAATGTACATTATATTTCAAGAGAATGTATTTCTTTAGTTTCTCATGTACAATAAATCATGGTTTCTGTTTTTAAGAGATGACTGATGACTTAACACTTTAGATGTACATTAATCGCTCCTTCGGCCATGAAATTGAACAATCTATAAAAGAAATCATACACAATGACATCATATGGATAAATGAAATATCACAAATAAGGTAAATAAGGTAAGGTAAATATTTAAATAAGGTAATAAGGTAAGGTAAACATTTATCTGTGCTAGATATTGCAATAAGATTATTTGATGGGTTTTGCAGCAAATAAAAAAAACACATTTCCACAAAGTGGCCTCAGAAAGAAACAAAAAGATTTAGTGCCCGATTAGATTCGCACCAGCGTTTTTCATACTGTATGCGCAGCGCGTACTTTTTCCTGTTATACAAAATGAACCTTAAACAGTTATGTGTATATACATGGAAGAATGAGCTTACCTGTCTACAGCGCCGCTCCAGAGAGCAACAAGGAAAGGCCAGAAACAGAAGATAGGGTTTGCTGCAATGAGCACCATTGTTGACTCCTTACAGATTCATTAGGAACCAATGGGGAGGCAGCTTATGAGCAGGCAAATAGTAGTGAGTCAATCACAGCTCACTGCTGGGGCCCAATAACAAACACTTAACACTATAACAAGCCAGTAGGCACTAGGCTCTGGTAGTTTAAGGGAATTAGGTTTCGGTCATTTAAGGGCCCAAGTCTTGGTATTATTAAGAGAGCTAAGTTCTAGGGACCAGATTCACACATAAGAAACAAATAAATGGCCTAAGATGGATGTGGTTAAGAATGTACAGACCTAACTAAGCAACTTAAGCACAGATATACGCACATAGATTTAAGGTTGCCCTATAGTGGTGGAAGTCTGCTACAATCTGTAAGTGTGAGGGCAGTGTCATAGGTGCTGCCTTGCAACTTAGATGCATATATTTGCGAATCCGTGTGTACTTATTTCACACTTAAGTGTGAATCCAGTCCTAGTAGTTTGAGTGATAGGTTCTTATAGCTTAGGGGCAATAGGTACAAGGTCTTGTTGTTAGAAGAGCTGGCTCCTTTTGGCAGTTAGATAGTCCTAAGCCTCTTGGTAGTTAGAGGGAGTTAAGCACTGTTGTTAAAGGGTACTAGCACCTATTAGTGGGGGTGAGAGTAGGGGGCTGCACTAGGATCCATCAAAAGGAGGGCTCCCTGTGAAGTTGATCATAGAGGTTCTTGGATTCTTCCAGGTGATTGACTTCTTCCCTGTACCCAACAATTCCCCCTCAATTCATGGGTTGCAGGTAGACCTTGCAGTGCTGGCTCAATGGCTCGCCTGTTTGCCTAAGCGCATGACGTTTTATAGACAATGGAAGGATGTGATCACATTATTCCCGCACCTGTAATACTTTTCACATTTCCCTCTTCAATCGAACTACTCCTGTGCTGCAGTGTCTGGTGTTTACCTGTGTGGATACATCATGTGACCTGTTATGTTACAGGTTGACACTTAGAAGCTGTAAGGCATTCAGTGATCACCTTGCAATACCTTTACACGCTCATGTGCTCTCTTATTCATAGTATCTACAAAGTCATAGCAGCTAAATACATTTTTTCCTGCTAAAGCAGATGTAAATGATGTATACTTGCAGAGACATCTTGCAGTCTTTGCTCCAATGCTCCTAAACATAAAACAGTGGCTAAACAGACAAAATGCTGCAAACATTATTGACTTTCACAAAGTCTGATCAGCGGTCAGTGGTCTAGATGGCGGCTGAGTAGCTGGATGGATTTACAAACATGAATGCAGCTAATTGACAGGATTTGTGCTTGCACTTTGTCTACTATGAAACTGTATATTATATCAAGTGATTGGACATATGTATAATAAAACCAAAAATATCATATAACTGGAAACATTTAGGGCTGGTGCAGGAAATGATTTGAATTCTTTATATTACAAATACCTAAGGATCTAGCAGAAACATTGGTACATTTAGAGCACAAGTAGAAACACGCTGCCTACTACTATCTTTGGCCCCTCCTTGGGTTCATCACAGAGGTATTTTGTGAATTAGCAGCTCCAACCAATATGATAAACTGGTTGCAGTATGGAGATGGGAGACAATAGACAAGCAACCAAAAATGGTCTTTCCATGTGCATGCAGGTCAACATGGTATGAGTAGTATAGGCAGCACTTTTTCCCATCCAGGTGATTACCTGGTATAGAATTGTTTTTATTCTGGCATTATTGTTGGGCATAAAAATGAAATGGGGGCATTACAGTGGAACAAATACTGAACTGGGAACCTGGCTATGGACTATTTTACTATAGTGGGGTAAATGTATTAAGTTTTAACTTTGAGTAAGTAGAGCACCATTTTCATACTAAATAGCACTATATAGTATAGTGCACACTTGTTAAACTTGCTAACACTTACAGAATGTCCAGAAGAAGGCTGCATTCAGGTGTGTTCCTAGAGCCTGCCCTTCACATGCTGTAAGCTCCCATTGTAAAGTGAGAGACTTGGAGTATTGATGATACAATCCAGTTTGAATAATTTCACCATAGCTCCAGCCACCCATCATGGAATGCCACAAATATCTGCATTGCATGACAATGGCAGGAATCTAATGACACAGTAGCTCCAGACTTCAACCTGTTTAAGGATGATGGTGTAGTTAAAACAAAAAACTGTGCAATTTATGTAATAGAGGCTCATAAAATGAAACACAGAAACAAATAATGACTCATTTTGGATGTTTATCTGCATTTATATATTATGCTTTGTCCTTCTTTGCATCTCTTGGCTTTTGTTTGTAGATATGTGTTTGATTTAACGTTGTGAAAGATGATTTCTGTTTTGCATTATTCCTATGTTATGTGAAGAAGAGTAAAGCTACAGAACACTAGGTAAAAGATGACCTGCATTACAAAATATTGGGCGATGAATATATAATGTTGACTTATGAACAAACATAATCAAATATCATGAACATGACCAAGTTCTGTAACAAAACCATGATTTATTGCAGTTTCAGGCTGTTGAATAGCAAGCACTGAAGCTTTACCAGTTAGATATGATTGAATGTGCTAAAATATATACAAAATGGTTGTAAATGTATGTCTGTGCAAAATAGTAATTTGACAAGATATAGCACAATAGCAACAGAAGCATGATGTATTGCTATCCACACATTTTACTGTCCACAATATACTGCTGTTAAATACGTGATACAAATTATAGTTAATCATAAAATAGAGAATACAGTGACTAACACTTAAACGGAAGGCATTTAGCTATCTGGAGGGACTTGTAATCTAGAGCACAAAGAATAAATGAAAAAAGATCTGCCTTGAAAAATAAACTAAATCTAAAGAAAGCAAACGTGCTTATTTATTACAAGCGGCCTCAAACAAGGAACATTTAACCCTTTCCCTA
>WWET01000460.1:340614-354202 GCA_011038615.1 Limnodynastes dumerilii | reverse complement strand
CAGGAAACACAAACAATTGACCTAAATTTGCCTTAAATGGCAAGCGCAAATTACAGGAATCGGAACAATTAGAGAAAATAGTTCCCTCTGCAGATCTTCCCTAAGAACTGAAGGATGACTAAGGAATGCGGCTTGTGAAGTTAGATGAGGGAGAGGCATATCTTTGTAGAGCACTAGAAGATTGGAAAGAACACTTTGTAAGAACAAAGAGAGAAAATGTCTTAGTTCTTATATGTCTTCCAGTCTACTATCAAAATGTTCATTTTATTTTGAGGATGAGTTTAAGTCAAAGTTAACAAAATCATGCAAAATATGCACATATGCAACAGACAGATATTCAGTCAAATACAACTCATTTGTTTTAAAGAGAATTGTATCAATTATGAGATTAAACATGAGACTTAATCTAGTAGCACCAGCAGCATTTCCACGCAGAATTACTGCCAATGTTCTGCTTTCTATATGATATACATGGTCTCCTGTCATCTTGTATGCTATGGATCACATGTGAGAACCTGCATGTACATCGATGGACCTGTGCTTTACTGCCTTATAATACTGTGGCCACAATACAGATCTGCAAGCAAATATGGGCACAAGCCACATGCAGAACTTGTGACTGTGGCACATGCGAATCAGAAACACACACAGAATAGAGAGTAATGTATGGCCCAAAGATGTTTTGTTCATTAAAGAATGTTTATTAATAAAAATGAAAAACAAAATGAACCGCCAGAGATATTACAAGCATGGCTATGCTCGTTAGACATGACCTGTTGTTGGGGCAAATGTTAAAACATTTGCTTTTGCATTTTGGATGAGCTGCAATTACCTTGACCGCTTTTACTGTACATAACCTATGTTCCTTGGGCCTGATCCAGACCTACGCTCGGATGCGGTTTTACGCTGATCGTAAGTGTAAAAACTGCCATTTGTACTTACTGGGCATGCGTGGGGCAGATGATACGCTCATGTTACGGTCTGAAAATCTTTGCGTATGGGCCTTAATCATAACCACTTCGTATTACCGATCATGGGGGCGTGCCTGCCATACGAAAGCCATAACCACGCACGAGGGCGGGGTGAAGCATTTAAATTGTACAGTATGGGCGTGCTAAGCGTCGTTAATACGCAATGAACGTACGGACGGCCGCGGGTACCAACACAAAAGTTAGGGTAGGGTTTGCCGAGCGTATGGAAGCTAAACTAGGCACGAGCAAGCGGGGTGCCTATTGCCGTGCATCGGTGGTACATTCAGCGATAATACGTTATGCACACCAGTGTAAGTCTGGATCAGGCCCCTTGTCCCCATCCCTCCATCTACACCCCATCAGAATACAAGAAGCCTTGGATGCCTGAGTTGGGTACTGTTTTTAATGGCACACAGCTGTGTGCACTTCCGTTTTGCGTAAACACATTGAGAATTAACACAGAGAAACGTCACGTCAGCTGACAAACGCTCAACTCTAAACCAAGGCCGATATGAACGTTCTCCATTTGGTACTGTCAGTACAGCATGTTTCGTTTGTGTCTTATTGTCTCTGTGAGATTCAGGATTCTAGATCTCCCAGAAAGCACAGAGACCCTTACTTAAGATACACAGACACTTAAGATACACAATGGCAACTACCAGCAGAATGTGATGTGAAGGAAAGCAGGTGAGAGGGAATGTGGAACTGCCATTAAGAGAGTGAGACACTGATAAGGGAGACAGAGTGCCAAGTTCAGATAAAGCAGGAGTGAGAAAGTAAGACAAGGGAACAAGGTGACATTGAAGGAACTGAAGACTTCAAAAGAAAGCCCCACTGAGAGAGACAGGAACTTAAACAAAACAAAGTAATACAAATTTTAAAACAAAACTACCAAAAAACTACAAAAGAAAAATAAGTGAAGCAGCTCCATCGCTAAGCCTTCCCTCCGGGCTCCTACTGACAGCCCACACAACCAACTCACAACAAATGAAGAGAGGCACTGCCAGCAGCCTGGGATCCTTCCACCAACAATGCCATTCATTTCTCAGGCTCTGCATTGTTTGGCAATCTACTAAAGTGGTTTTAGGGGACATGTTATATCCTACACATCCAAACATGCCGGTTTCACTTAGAACCTACTTTACAGCACAACCAAACTATCATTTACACTTCCTAATTCTGAACAAAGCCTTCATTATGGTAAGTTGGGATCACTTCTTCCAGATAATGGAACATTTTGGACTTCCACTTAATTGTATGGACTATATTGGGACCCTCTACATGGGACTCCGTAGGAAACGGCCCTATTTCGAAAGGGCCGTTCGCTCCCAGCCAGTTCCAAACTGGCTGAGATATCGATTGCTTATGCCTCGATGAGGCATAGCAATCAATTGTCAGAGCACAAAACACAGTGCTCCGATAACTGTTTCCCTCAACCTCCTCCCTAACCGAAACCCTAAGTCTTTCCCCTGCAGCCTAACCCTAAGTCCCCGGCGGCAGCGCTTCCGAAAATGAATGGGTGAGTATGCGAATCACATACTCACCCATTCATAAAAGGAAAACTCTGTAAGGGCTCTTATTCAATATAGGGACAGCCGAAAAGTAACTCCTCGCAGCGGGGACTCGCAAAGCAAAGATGAAAATATCTCTTCCCATTCCTCATACAGACAGGTGCTCATCAGGGCTCCTGTTATCTCGGCTACTCCTCACTCCAGCCATCCCACCACTCACAGAAACACTCACATTACCACCTCCACATGATGGAGGGGGGTAATTCAAATGTTTGTTAAGCCCTTACGTACAATTCTTATTTATGCACCAGCCAATGAATAAATATTCGGATCCTGCCATTGAAAATCCTGTACATGCGAGGGGAGTGGTATCCCTCTAGGATACCATGGTATCCCACTTAGGATTGCACCACAATCCACCATAGGAACTCTGCTGCTGCCATGGACTGAGTTCCAACCACAGCAGCAACAGAGTTCTGGTTAAAAATGAGGAATCCAACCGTCTAAATGTCCTAATTATTGAAAAATTTTAGGTCGAAAATATTCCCACTTCCAAACAGTCCACTTTCCATGTATTGTCTGTCTTATTTTAAATCACACAGATACTGATCTCAAAGTTTTGTGATTTAAAAAGTTTTTGAAGTTTTCATGAATTTTTATATGTTACAACAAAATAAAGTGAATAGGACTTTCAAACAGATGCCTTTGCTAGAGTGGTATTATTTAGGTATGCTACTAGACAGTAATGTGTTCATAAATAGACAAATATCCTCCTTACTCCCCTGAGACCCTGTTCCAAAAGAAAAATTTCTCTCTAATAATCTTTTTTGAAACACACTTTTAGCCTTTGTCCAATAATCGTAAAATGGCTGCCTACTAGGCGACATTGGCAGGTCATTCCAATTATCTTTACACATGCCATAACCCAAACAATTTTTGCCCATTTTATAGTCATTATGGATGCTGAACAGGAGTGGAAGTAGACATAGCCAAGCCCCATAGCAAGATTTCCAGCAGACCTCAGTCCCCTTATTATGTGCAGAGGGACCAGCTAGAAGGGACATCACTAAGCTGTCAGCTGCTGGCAGGCTCTTTCACAGTGTTGCCAGACAATGCCACACACTACACGATAGAAGGCTAGGATAGGATTGGAAGGATATACCACCAGCAGCATCTGCACTAAGATATAAGCTACTTTATAGACAGCGCACATCACTCAAAGGCTGTGAGTGTTAAGTGCTGTTTATAAACAACTTGCTGGTTGCTGATAGCATGGAGTTGTTCTCTGTCAGCTGGAGGGGTTGGAGAGTTTTGTCTGGCAGAAGACAGCACTTAGTTCATCCTAAATATATACAAACTATAAACAGGAAACAGAAAATTTATAACCATTCTGTTCACTTCATTGCTAAAAATAATTCACAATTGTTTCATAAATGAAATAAGTATTTTCTAGGGAATCCCACAAAATAGATACAGTCGTTTTCCTTTTTCTAAATAAACACCATCACAGTGAAGCAAACTTGAATTTTTAAATAAAATGTTCTTTTGCAAAGAACCAAGAAGTGAAAGCAATAAAATACCCAATAACTAATAATATTTCCTGGCCTCTCTATCTCTGTCGACAATACTGAAATAATCTCTACTTCTAAAGCTCGGTGCTTAGGTGTTACCCTTGACTTTGAACTGTCCTTTGTTCCCCACATACAATCTGTCTCTAAATCCTGCTACATACATCTAAAAAACATTTCCAGAATACACAAATATCTCACACAAGACACTGCAAAAACTCTCATTCATGCACTAATCATCACCCGCATTGATTATTGTAACGCTATCCTTATTATACTCCCACATTATAGAATTACCCTTCTACAGTCTACATTACATGCAGCAGCTAGACTGATTTTTCTTGCCAAACGCTCTTCAAGAGCTTCTCCACTCTGTCAGTCTCTACATTGGTTACCTGTATTTTACAGAATCAAATAAAAGATCCATTTGCTAACCTACAAGGCCATCAATATGACTGCACCTGCATACATATCCTCACTCATCTCAAGATGAATCCCAGCTCGTGCTCTTAGATCCTCACAGGACATACAGCTCTCCTCCACACTAAACAAATGCTCTGACTCCCGGTTACAGGACTTCTCCCAGGCTTCACCCACTCCCTGGAATAACCTTCCTCACCCACTAAGACTATCCTCTACTCTCCAAACTTTCAAACTCTCCCTCAAACTCACCTCTTCAGAGAAGCGTACCAAATTCCACAACCTACATAACATTTGATTAAACCAAACTTGTTCTCTTTCATTCTATACTAAAATTCCCCTCATTTCTGTTACTAACACTGCTGTGTGACTGGATCATACAGAGCACTGAGCACTCTTACCATGCAAGCTGGCTGGTCCGCTGTGTGATTATATAGCACTTTCCTTATGTATCAATCCCTAATATCCTATAGCCTGGGCCCTCTTACCCACCCAGTCTGTCTGTTACCACCCAGTCCTGTTATAATGATTGTTAAAATTGTAAAGCGCTACGTAATCTGATGGCGCTATATAACAACCTGTTAATAAATAACAAAAATAAATGAAATATTCAGACTGTGCCCATCTGGATGCTGGTCTTGCAGATGGAGATCTTTCACGTCGCTGCTGCCAATATTTGACGTGCAAAGGTTTTATTTTGTAGAAACCTGTTCTGCATAACCAATATTTCCTATCTTTGTATAAATAAACACCGTGCATGGTACAACAAGCGCCAGTGAGGGCTGAACGGCGTATTCCGCTGGTAGGAATATTTGTTCAGTGAAAGACAGGGAGCATAAATATTCAGGCTGGTTCCTCTGAGCTGACCCCGGGCATTGTTACATGTGAAGAATGTGCCAATCAGCTTTATGAGCAATGTTCACTTGTGCAATTTCCATAACTCAATTAGGGGCTCATCTAATGAAGCTGCCTGTGTGTGATATATTACATTTCCATAAACTCATTACTGCTGTCCTGTCTGCTTTCTGGAGCACATTCATTGCTCTATGCCAACTTCTATTGCCCAATAATCCTTCTTCCTTCCTTGTGTTGTAGAACTGTTCCTCTGTTTGGAACACTGGATCTGATTCACAGTTAAGAAGCTGCTATTATTCTACCTAGGATTTAAGAGCGGAGGTCAACTAAGAGCGTTTTAAAAGCCGTTCGTAATGAGATAAGTAAGAACAGGCGTGCCAAGAAAGGTTAAGAAGGGAGATAAGAAAAGTGGGTGGGGGGGAGGCATTTAAATGGGGCAGAGAGGGCGCGGTTTGCTAAATACTTTAGCAACTTAAGAAGATACATACGTACGGGAAGATAAGGCTGCCTTTGGCCTTCTTAAGTCACCAACCAGCTCCATCTTCTCCCAGGTGTGTCGCTATTGGTGCCTGGCTTACGTCAGTCGAAGGAGATACCAGGGACGCCGTTAACCATGACAACAAAGACGCCGGAGCACAGTAGTCAGGTTACCAATGCACATGTCTGTTACCATGGCAACGAAGGCTCAACGACCAGGTGCACGGTGACGGAACCACTATGGACAACCTGTGGAGAATAGGAATGACAAAAAAAAACAATAAAAATTGAAAGACATTACAGTCGAAACGCGTTGATTGAGGTGGCCATTCTTAGGTCAGGAGTTCTGGAAGTCTGATAGACCTTATTTCACCCCCGTCAAGTATACAGACATCTATATATGATACATGCTGTTGTCCACCTTTGGGTGAGAGGGTTTGTTAGGTCCCAAAGAGCCCAACCTATATCTTTTATTGTTTTTATACATTACTGAAAACTAGGTCCAGTCCCGCCTGACTCTCTCCATCCAGACTTGGGGCCTGGTTGGTAATATATAAATAATTTTTTTTATGGAGTTCGTGGATCCATCAGACGAAGGACCGTATTCAAAACAACGTTATTTTTAAGTTACATGTCTATTTTTAAGTGCTGCGCTTATGCGCACGCGTTGTATTTTACACAATCTACGTAGTGTTTTGTTTCTTAAAAGACCGCATGTACGCAATCTACGTAACAAAACGCTACGTAGATTGCGGTGCGGTTTTATAACTTCAAAAGTTATTTTGCTAAGGATTCATAAGGCAAGCATCATTATATCTAACAAGCCCAGATGAAAGTCCTTTCTAGTTTGGTGTTTTGTGTGGGGGTTGTGGGGGGGGGGGGGTTGTGACAGCTTCCATATACTCCAAAGAGGAAAGTGTAAGTTTTTAAGGTGCGGTTTTATAACTTCAAAAGTTATTTTGCTAAGGATTCATAAGGCAAGCATCATTATATCTAACAAGCCCAGATGAAAGCCTCTTCCTTTCTAGACTTCCCTTTTAATTATGCCTAGAAAGGCTGTTTGCCTCTTGATAGTTTGTAAGTGTTCTGTCATGGGAAACTTATTTCTGCTGTGTCTAATGCACTCATAGGGGTCTATTCATTGATAGTAGAAAGGGGCTACTTGTGTAATTAATCAGGTATGTTGTAATCATGTATCCATGGTAGAACACTCGTCAATGTTTAGCATTTGTGGACTGTCTGATAGTTAATGATCCAAACTGCTTTGTCTGTGAACTGTCTGTATCTGGGTAGGCAATGCATGCAGTCATTCACTATATGCACATACAATCTTTAACAAGCATATTAAATGCCTTAGCAGTTTCCATATGCCATGCAAACACCTCCTCCAGCCTGTGACTGATTGACAATATTGTTCTCTCCCATTTTACTGCTGTTGATCCATAGGCCATGTGTCCCAGATAGCCAATTATTAGCAATAACTGACTTTCTATCAGTGTAACAATTGGTAGATATAAAGTTAGTCTTAAGCTGGGCACACACTAGAGCGATTATCGTGCCGATTTTCAATTATCGTAGATTGGATGAGTTATCGCTGTAGTGTGTGGTGCCGATAATCTCCCGAAACTCACGATAATCCTCCGAAAATGTCCGCCAGCAGATAATCGCATCTTATGGCAAAACCAATTGATTATCGTTTATCGTTTGCTAAATCGTACAGTTTGTGGCCATTACAGATAATCTTGCAAGTTAACTAACGATTTTTAAATGGTTTTCCACACCCCTGCAGGGTGTGTCTATCTTCATGTACGGTGCGTCCTTCCTGTTTGTATCACGTGAGCAGTATAGCAAGTTCCGAGACAATATATGCCTGCAAGGAGCCAGCATTGTGTGTGCACGAATCTTCGTACGGTGTGCGTTACAAAATATGCATGTATCTTTGAAATAAGGGCCCATTATGACCCTGTCTCCCATCTGCAATGTTGGAAAGGTATATGTGTATCTATGTATTATGCACTACAACAACCTATCTATCAATCAATACAGAAGAGAAATGCATAAAGGAAGAGCAAGTTTAACCAATAATCTTTTTTTTATTGTTGCACGAATGGACGCAATGTAGTCAACAGGAAATAACGAAATTTTACCATCCGGTTCCGGCATGATTCCTAAAATGCTTCTGTCAATCACACTCAGATCTGCCCCTTATGTAAAGCATGTGATGATTATCGCTTAGTTTGTGGGCACAAACGATTTTTACAACTACGATAAAAGCACTGAAAAATCGCCCCTCTTTTTCTTTTTTTTTTAATGGGAGGAATTATCGTATAGTCTATGGCACCGATATCGTTACTTCTCACTACTGGGAATATTGGAACAATTATCTAGAATCGCACGCTGTGACGATAATCGCTCTAGTGTGTGCCCAGCTTTATAGTTACAGCAATGTTAACCACTTTGCCTACAATTCAGTGTGGCAGTTAGTAGACAGTTTGACTCACAGAATGATATTTCTCAATGCAGACCCATCCAGGTGGCGCTGTGTTTGTAACCTTAGAAGATCAGCATAACCTGTATAAATCTAATCATGTGTAATATAAAGAATGTTACAGGAATGAGGATCCTTGGAATGTTCCTCCAAGAATCCTTGATTTTTGCTATGTTTGTGTCTTTCTTCTTACTACTTACAGTCAACAAAATGGGTTGAAGAGAGAAATAAAATAATCTGAATAAATAATCTGTTGCTAAAAATAAGGATAGATTCTAGATTACAGTTACTCAGAAGTGAAGAATATAGTATCATCTCACTCAATGTCATGCTATATGGCCACCCAGAATAAAGCTTTTCCTTGCATAATGTGATTTAAAGCATTGGACAGGCAGTCCATCACATTACATAACCCTAGGGGCTAGTATTACGTTCTCCAGGAAATCACCTGCTTGTTATTATCTTAAGGTATTTAGCTAAGGATTCCACTGGTTACAGTACGCACCATGGACCGTATTCACAGATCTGTTTTCACGTGAAGTTGCGTGCGTATTTTTAGGTACGTTTTAACTGTGCATGTGTAGTAACTGTATTTACGTAAGTAATGTAGAATATACGCAAGTAAGTGCTTTAGGTACGGACATGTGAATTGCACTTGGGGACATACGTACGGATGGGCGGGGTTGAAATACGTACCTGAAAAGTTACGTGAAAGAGGGTGGGGGTAGGCATTTAAATGAGCCTTTGGGGGCACAGTTACATAGAATCGCATGTACGGCATACAAGTACACACGTAAAGTTAGATGTGGTCTATGAAGGCGTAAGTGTACGATTGCATGGCCGTGAGAGGGGAGTGTCATGGGTGTTGGTGGGTGTTGCCTTCCTACGTGCGTGCGTATAATTGCATACTTTTAAAAAACGGATCTGTAAATACAGCCCCTTTACATGTTCCAGGCTGCCTGGAACATGTAAAGAACTTGACTATGGTTCGCTGGTACAATGGTCTTTATTTCGAAAGCCCATCTTACTACAGCTGAATTCAGACTAATTGCTGGCAGGCTGCATTTTAAAAAGCAACGGAAGTGCATCTCTTGGAGTAACGAAGAGTCGTCCTCCGAAAGGTGTTTAACTTAACTCTGCCCATGACCCTTACTTAACACTAACCCATTTATGTGAACCTGTTTGAGGCACAGTGGGAGAACCACTTCATTTGGAATTAGAATCCATTCAGTGATGACATCTTGATGTGTTACAGATATATCGATGATATCTTCTGTAATTGGAAGGACACATCAAAAACCTACAGAATCTAATAATAATAATAATAATAATTCATGGCAAATATCAATACAAAGAAAGTTGAATTTATTGACCTGGAGGTCTATATTCAAGATCATACTATCCAAACCAGAACATTCATAAAGAAAGTTGACTGTAATAACTATGGACCTGATTCAGAATTACGTTAGAAATGCGTGCGCAACTTAAGAAAGTACGGAACATAAGTACGAAAATAACAAACGCAAACGAGCATGGAAGATAATACCTATTATTAAATTGCGTCCGTGCATATTTTAGGCACGCACATTTTCTGTGCATAAGTTTGGTACGGACATTGTGTACTTAATCAAGTAACTAAATGATTGTAAACACTACATGTAATATTTGTAGAAAGTTTTAAACTGTACCTGTTAATGTGCAATTATTATTATTATTATTATTATTATTATTATTACCATTATTATTTAAATGTTTTTTTAAATTTCATTACTTACATTATGATGTGACCAATTAATTATTGTATATTTTATTTTTGTTTCTAATATACTAACTAAAGTGTATGTAATACTGTGATAAATGACCGACATCCGCAACTGAAAAGCTACCTAAAGCGCTGCATGCATACGTTCCTAAGTTCAGCGTGCAAGTTAATAACCACGCCTTGAAATATAATTAGAATTATGTGATCCTACAAGTCTTCTTATGTTATGAGGACGGACGTAATTTCAGAACAGAATTTTAAGTACGCAATTTCCATCAGCAAGATCCGTACACAAATGGTTACTGCACATACTATTCTTAAGTTACATGCGTACGTAGTTCTGAATCAGGTCCTATATCCCCGCTTACAGCAACCACCACCCCCATTGGCTCAATAACATTCCAAAAAGTCTGTTCATGCGAGTGAATAGAAACTGCACTGATAACCACTGTGTCCAAGAATAAGCGGGTTCCTTACGTGACAAATTTATTGAACAAAAATATCATGCTAGGAAGGTGGACGAAAACCTAGCCTCTGTCAAGGACCTTTACATAGATTTTTGGAAAACACAGGACAAAAATTGCAACACATCTGTTAAGCACCAGAAGGAAGATTAAATAAGGTTTATTACTAAGTACAGTAGTCAAGGAAAATATTTGCAACACATCAACAAACACTGGCCAATTCTTCTTCAAGACTAGAAACTGAAACCTTTCTTATCCTCTAAACCGAAAATCACCTTCAAAAAAAGTTGATAACCTAAAAAATCTTCTGGCCTCCTAGTGCCCTGAGAACCCATCCCTCACAGTCCAGCACCTGCTTAATGAAAACCAACAGAGCTTTATCTATTGCTTGAATTGCCTGGGATGTAGAACCTCCATTCAAAGATCTACGAAAGGAATCCAAACTTTCAAGTCACATCACTAGATCAAATATCAAAAAAAAATCACATGCAACATAGAAGGAGTTATCTATTTACCTTAATGCTCCTGTGGCTTTGAATACATAGGTAGAATTACAAGAGCCCTCAACCCCCAGATTGCTGAGCATATCCATGACATTAAGAATTAAATGGCTTCTCACAGCATCCCCCTCTATTTCTCCACCTCCCATGAGTGCAATCCTGCCCTCATTTTAGAATTAAAAAGGTACAAAAATCTTGGAGAGAGGAGATTTTGTTCCACGTATTTCAAAAGAAAGTAAATGGATCTTTGAACTCAGCACACTCTCTCCCAATGGCCTGAATACGGATTTCGATTTAGCTACTTTTCTGCACCATTAGAGATAACCCCCCACCCAATAAATAAGTCTTGCCTTGGGCTGTCCAACATCTACACTGTATCTAGATATTATTTTATAATACAAGGTCATTTTCCATTACCACATAGACATTACATATACCACAGTTTCTTCAACAACTTAAACCACTCCATATACATACGTTTTTGACAGCAATGCTTTCAGTACTATCAGTGATATCTCTCTCTACTGTTATCATATATAGTCCCAGTGTATTGTACAATGATTACTCCACAGCTGTGGCTCACATATCTGCCTTATTCATGCCCAGAAGCCTTTTACTTTCTGCCTGCAGCACAGTCTACATACAGACTGCTGCGCTTCTACCCCACACACACTCCCTGCTATCTCACTGTAGAAGCCCCAACGAGGTGAAACACGTAGAAGCATTCGGAAGAAAACCACCTCCATTGTACAAGATGACCCCACTATCCAGATTAACTCTGAGGACCTGTCTCCATCATCAGTGCAGCAAAGACGACTGTCAGGAATGGTACCTAGAAGGAGGAACAGCGGGATGCCTTGGGAGCATTGTGGCTACAGAAAGACACAGATGAGCTCCCTGTAGTCTAGCAGCATCACCTTACTGGTAAGGTCTAATAATAATACAGCTAGAGTGTTACAATTGAGACAGAAACCACGCAGCTATCTCAGCTGATCAGCACATAAGCACTCACACTGCCATCTCGTCAGCCGGAACCTCTCACTTTGCAAGTCCATGCTACCCACTCACTACCAGTAGAGCTTTTACTCTTATTTTGGTCTAGGCATCTAATAAGTGTTTGAGTAATGTCTTCAGAACTTTCTCCCCTCCACTTAATATAGACAATTTCAGTATTGACTTATTGCATATATCACTTGGAACCAAAAGGACTGAAAACTTTCTCTGCTTGATGTTTGTTACTTATTTATTTACTACATTGTTTGGTGGCCACCTTTTGACACACCGTTATTATTGTCATCATTATATATATTTATATCTTTTTCATTTGTCTTTATTAAATCCAAGTTTTTATCCCACTCCATGTAATTGTATTTGATACGCACTTCAATGTCATAGGTATCTATATATGAGTACATTTTCCTACACTAACCGTCCATGCTCCGCAGCCTAACCCTAACCCTCTTGCCCTGTAACCTTCCCCTTAAAACCTAACCTTACCTTTCACCTGCCGCAGCTGCTGCAGCCTAACCTTAATATGCCCGCCACAGCCACCGCAGCCTCTCGCTATGAGAACAAGAAAATGGGTTCGCGTTCACAACAGCAATTTTCTATTTTCAACTTGTTTTTAACAATGATACAGCCGCTATTCTGCTGGTGACTGAATCATGTTCGAAATACAGCTACTCAGACTGGCAACTGCATCCCAGCACGATATAGAAAGCAGTAGAAATTACATATTCCTCACTAGGCAAAAAATATGTAAACTATCCTAATAACAAAACTGTTACCTTTTTGTGAGTCCATGTAAACATATGTCTATAGACTATTCTCTGCCAGGATTCTTGCCTCAGACATGTCAGTACGGAAAAAACACGTCTTACCCTGAAGCTACGTCTGCATATTAAACATATTTATTTCTATCTTTATAAATCACACCTCAGAGCAATGTCTTCATGTTTTCAGTCACTCTTTCACCTGTATTACATTCCATAGCTGTGACACATACAGGTGCACTCAGATATGCATTGTTCATAAATATACCACTCCAGACACATTCAGGACTATATATCAAAGTAAAAGGGACAATTTAGAGCCACATGTTTTATGTCCCATCAAAAGAAAATACTGCTTTTACCATAAATCCCTTTGGAAGAGGAATGTTGGTATTTATCATTTTGCCTTGGGCTTTTTTTTGTCAGGCCACTAGTAACATTAACATAAACATAGACATAAACATTACCATAGACAAGCAAGTCAACACAAGTCACATGGTAAATAATACAGTGAGCAGAGAGGTTTTATAATATCATTGTGAGCTCTATCATTACCGCATCCTCCACTTTTTCTTCCTATATGCCTTCATATAACCATCTAACTAATTTGTTTATCTCAAAATGGGGGCTAAAACATAAAAAATATAATACTTATTATATATAAATCAATATAACTGTATATAGAGTAATATAATGGATCGGATCCACAGATACAGTTTGGTAATAAGAGGCAGGGCCGGCAACAGAAATCTTGGGGCCCGTCACACTCAATTTTTTTTGCCCCCCCCCCCCCCTGCATC
>WWET01000460.1:327494-340300 GCA_011038615.1 Limnodynastes dumerilii | reverse complement strand
GACTTCCCCCCCCCCCCCCCCCCCTAATCCTAATAAATATTCTCCCCTCACATACTACACTGTACACATCAGCCTTTACTCACTTTACCTGACTCCCTTGTAGTCCGTCCAGCACTGCATACCATGTGACTGCAGGAGTCACATGTCCTGTGATGTCAGAGGCTCCTCTCTGTGAAGGAGCAGAAGTCAGTGAGTCACTGACAGTGTCAGAGCGTTAGTCTGTGCAGTGGCTGCTCCGTTTTTATTTATTTATTTTTGTTTCTTCTAAGGGGAGTGCTGGGCAGCCCAAACCCTCCCCTGCGTGTGTCACTGACAGAGGCTCCACAAGGAGCCTCTGGAACTCATTTTAACATTATTAATCTAGCGCCTGAGACCTGCTGCTGGGGCCCCTCTGAACCATGAGGCCCGTCACAACTGTCCCCCTAGTCCCCCCCTGTCGCCGGGCCTGATAAGAGGAAGACAGGTGGAAAGATACATGTGGTTAAAACCATGTTCAATTTCAGGGGGAGTGAAAATGTTATTCTTTGCATGCAGCGAGAATATTTAGCTTTTTTGATATTGCGCACAGATACTGACCAGCTTAACATTTACACTTTTATTTAGACTTTGGCTAGTAAACATCACCTTTCATATCTAATACTGCTTGCAACAAATTAAATATTTTTGCCCAGATTTAAATGTCTACCTGTTTTCCCCTTATTCATGAACTTTAGATCTCTGCATCAGATTCATTTTATTGTTTTATATTATAATGATTTCTAAATATTTATTATAATCCCAATATTTTGGTATGATAGCCCCCATATCGGAGCAGATTCACACTGCGGTCTTTTAAGATATGACCTACTACGCATGTGTAGTAGGTAATATATGCGATCTGTGCAACATTTAGGTAGATAGATGGACTATGTGCAGTCTTTAAAGATCGCACTTAGTTATTTAAGGAAGAGGTGTGCCACAGCAGCCTCGGCCCTTTTTTAAGAAGAGTGTATGTGGGAGGGATTTTAATCAGCCGGGGAGGGCGTGGGGAAGGGATCTCTTTGCGTATTTTCCTTCTTAAGAAGGAAAATACGCATGGTTACTTAAGGAAGCCCTATGGCACTCTAAAGGATCCGCACCTAATTCATTCTTACCTGTGAATACAGTCCTGATACAGAGGCATAGTGGACCTGATTCACAGTTTAGAATCAGTGTTTTTTTTAGGTGTGTTTAGGTAGAAGGGACAAGCAATGCATTCGTGGTAACTTTATCTACGCAGTCTATGAAGGACTTAAGAATGGGACGGCTCTGAATCACCTTTACGAACCTACTTCCTCTAGGCTCGTAGTGACTTAAAAAAGGCACGCCTTTTAAAAATGGAGGTAGGCATTTAAATGGTAAATTCTGGGCATGGTTAGCCCATTACGTTCCTAATTTTGCCACTTATGCACACTACTATGAACCTTAAGTTAAGGTAGCCCTATGGCACTCGTAAGTCGGCTAAGAAGCTGAAATCCGAGGGCGTGTCAGGAGAGTCAGCATGCTACTTGGGTGCGTAAAAGTAGGAGCCTAAGGCCTTTTTAAGTCTGAATCAGGCACAGTGTGTGCACAGCAGGGCTAAATGGGGTATTACATGGGCAAAATAGAGCTCTGTAATAAGCTACTAAGGGATCACATTAGGCCCAATATATGGATGTTTGCAACTGATTTATATTTTTATTTTTCCCAATATTTTTCTGAAATGATAATAAATAAATGCTCTTTAAATCAGTTAAAAGCTAATTTTATGCAGTAATATTCTTTTTACTTAAAATAATCAGTTTAAAACACTTATTTCTACTTACATTGACTAAAATGTAAAGGGTTGTATAGACAGTTCCATCAATAATATTTTGATCATATGAAACTTATTTGCTTGTTTTTTTTACACATACTCCACACTATGTAGGGAATGCATTTAGAGAGGATTAGATGTGATAGTGTGTGAATTTATATTGGTAAATCAAGATTTTCTATTCAAGTCTACAGCATTAATAGATAAACATAGAAGCATACATCCATGCATAATGCCTCTGAATGTTCTGCATGGTGGTGTCACTATGGAACTCTTGGGGCCAGATTTACCAAGCTGCAGGTTTGGAAAAGTGGAAATATTGCCCATAGCAACCAATCAGATTCTAGCTCTCACTTTCCTATTACATACTAGAGAATGTGAGCTAGAATCTTATTGGTTGCTTTGGACCGTTTACAATCTCCAGTACGAAATTCTCATTTCCGAAAAAGGGACTTCCAAAAGTTCCTTTTCGGAAGTCCCTTTTTTTAATAGTTTACAATTTAAACTTTTTTTCATGAATGGGTGAGTATGCCGTCCCTCTGCTGTCTGCGATATCCCTCCGCCAGACCTCCACCACTACTATCGAGGGACCTGAAACAGGTGAGTAAACTATATGTGCGGGTTAGGGTCAGGCTGCAGGGGAGGGAAGGTTAGAGTCAGGCTGCAGGGGCGGGAAGGTTAGAGTCAGGCTGCAGGGGAGGGAAGGTTAGAGTCAGGCTACAGGGGAGGGAAGGTTAGAGTCAGGCTGCAGGGGAGGGAGGGTTAGGGTCAGACTACAGGGGAGGGAGGGTTAGGGTCAGGCTCCAATAGATGGAGGGTTAGGGTCAGACTGCAGGGATGGGAAGGTTAGAGTCAGGCTGCGGTAGATGGAGGGTTAGGGTTAGGCTGCAGAGGAGGGAGGGTTAGGGTCAGGCTGCCAGGAAAGGAGGGGAGGGTTAGGGTTAGAATTAGGGAAGGGACTATTTTTACTTACCATTTTGGCAAACACAGCTTTTGGTGCTCCGTGCATCGATTGCGATGCCTGCTTGAGGCATATACAACAAAATACTATTTGAATAACTATTTATGGAGCTCCTGTTTAAGATATACATTTTTTTTACTTAAGTAGAAGAATTACTAATGTAATGACGCAGGGTAGGTTAAACCATTCTTAATTGCTAGAGCAGATGGTTTTTCTTGAGCATATATACAGGTAGCATAGCAGTTCATATAAATCACTAGACTGCATTTGTCAGTGACACTAGTTTGGCTATCATTATAATATCTCCACTCATTTATGGCCTTCGTTATCAGACATCCACTCAATGATAACGCTCAGTTACTGACCTGTATTTATAGAGTGACGTATAAATTTATTACATCTATTTTGAACTATATATCTTGCACTGGCGTGTGCTGGGAGTCAAATATTAATTGATGGCATATTTTCTGTTCCGTGTTTCCATTAGTAACATCTATTTGAATTAAATCTCAATAAAGAGTGACAGAATGAGGCCTTATACGGGAGATTAATAAATGATGACAAGAAAAGCATTTTTTAGTATCACAGAATGTTAATAGACAGTACCTGACTATAATGAGGTAATAATGGGTCATTTCTATAAAATATAACAGCACATCAATGAGAAGCAGGGGTGCACAAAGTCTTTTTGTTGGATCTTGATGAATCCCTATGGAGGAGGGATAATCTACACCTATTATCAGGAGATAATGCAGACCCTCCAACATGACCCATTCCATTAGGTACAATTTTCTCTACTCCTGAGCTTCCAACTGTCACTCACCTGTTTTAAATGAATTAACTGATATTTAAAAAACGATTTGCCTCTTCAACAAAGGTGGTTACCATAGTAACTGACAGTTGGAAACTGAGGAGCGGAGCATTTTGTACCTAATGGAATGGTTCATGTTGGAGGGTATGATAATGTGGAGGCTTATGCATGATTGTCAACTGTTTCTAATAGATGTCAGGGAGATTGTGATAGCACCATCATGGGGTGTGTCCTGTACCACCAATGGGGTGTGTCATGTGAATAGCTCCACCCATGAGTGTGTCTAGAGCTGACAGAAAAGATGTTGCTTAATAAAAATGGCAACATTAGTATTAATTGATAACTGTTAAATTGTCAATGAATAAATACTTTCAGTATTATTGTGAAGGCTGTGAATAGGAGATCCACTGACTTCATCTTTATAGAAAAGCTAAACGTCAGTGACACTGCAGCTGATTAACAAGAAATCAAACAGTATTTTTCAATTATGTCACCTTTATTGAAGTCATGCTGTCTTAGATGTTGTCTTAGATGTCAGTGTTTGGTTACATCTTGTCCTCCATGAACATTAACATCTCTAAAAGGCATCAATGCAGGAAAATAGGACACAATTTCTGAATTCTGTCATCATGCTACAATTACTTCTGTAAGTAAATCAGCATCAGGGTAATTGTCAAACACTTCAGGGAGTCAAGGAGATCACCTGATCTTCAGGGAGTCTTCCTGATATTCAGGAAGAATTGGCAACTATGGGCATGATTCAGAGGCTGAAAATAAGAACTTAAAGTTACACCTGGGCAAAACCATGTTGATTTCAGGGGGAGTCAAGTTAATTTTATTCTATGCATGCACACAGATACCTGATCAGCTTCACTTTTAAACTGCTAATTAGACTTGAGCTGGGGAAACATCACCTTTTAACTATAACACTGTTGCAACAAATGAAATTTGACTCCCCTGAAATCAACATGGTTTAGCCCAGGTGTAACTTTAAGTTCTTATTTTCAGCCTCTGAATCAGGGCCCATGAGCTGATGTCTAATGTACAAGGGTATATTGTACCCACAAGGGTACAATATACCATTCTATCTCCCTCTTCTGGGTATCACTCATGTATTTTCTGGTTATAGGGGACTGCAGTATTAGTCACTGGCATCAAATTCAGCTGTGTTAATAATTTATTAAAACAAGGTAATAGACCATATGGGAAACTGTGTGCCACTGTAGACTAGTATACTAACTGTATAGAGGCATGGAAAGTCCTCAGTTGCAGATTGGTGTTTTTGCCTGCACTTATGTGACAGAGAAATCTCACCACCTAAACAAAGACTACTTTAAGCTCTGCTGCCCATAATTTATTCCACCCACTCTAACTTAAGACAGCGTAACAAAAGAACCTATCAACTCACTAACATGCTACTGG
This sequence comes from Limnodynastes dumerilii, assembly GCA_011038615.1. Taxonomy (NCBI): domain Eukaryota; kingdom Metazoa; phylum Chordata; class Amphibia; order Anura; family Limnodynastidae; genus Limnodynastes; species Limnodynastes dumerilii. The sequence goes on along the minus strand of WWET01000460.1, from coordinate 335,293 downwards.
GTGTATAATACACTGACACAAACACTGACCCATATTCAGACCACCGGACGTATTGCATATACGTCCGGTGTTTCCCGAAATTTGATATTACGCATGCGTAGTAATTTTTTTGACCACATATACGCAATCTACGTAACGAAAAGATACATAGATTACGTAAAAAAATGACTACGCATGCGCAGTATAAAATTTTAGGAAACCTGGGATGCAATATGTCCGGTGGTCTGAATATGGACCACTAACACTAAAGGTGGTGGGTTATTTCTTGCACAGGCCTAATCACTAAGATGGCAGAGATGGGAGAAGACTCACTTGCAGCTCCAGTCACAGTATCCTCACATACAAATAAGTTTTGTTGTTCTTGGAGGGGTCCACTGTGGCTGGATGCATTTGCCGCCTTGAAAATGACATTTTAGAAATACAAAAAGCAAAAAGCTTATTTTCGGCTGCCTCTATTTCGAAAATGGTACTTATTAGAAAATGTAGCTAATTTATTTATTTTGCCGCATTAATGAATGAGTAAATTTATTAATTCGGAAACAGCCGCAGACTGCCGGAGCACTGCCACAGGCCCGCCGGACAGGTGAGTATTACAAGAGACTCTATGGAGAGTTTTAGGCTTAGTCTATGGGGAGAGGAGTCTTAGGGTTAGGCTGCAGGGAGGGGAGTTTTAGGGTTAGGCTGTGGTAAGGGGGTCAGGCTGCGTGGAGAAGTGGGATAGCGTAATGGAAGGGGAGGCTTAGGGTAAGGATTAGGATAAGGATAGGGCAGCATGGTGGCTCAGTGAGTAGCACTTGTGTCTCACAGCACAGATGTCATGAGTTCAATTCCCAGACTAAGCCTTATCTGTGTAGAGATTGTATGTTCTCTGTGCGTTTCCTCCCACATGCCAAAAAAACATACTGGTAGGTTAATTGACTGCTAAATAAATTAGCCCAAGTCTGTGTGAGGGAACTTAGGGCTGAATCCAGACCTAAGAAGGAGCTTGAAACTAAGGGCCTGATTCACACTTAAGAGTGAGTTAGATGCGTGCAGATGCACCCCATTTTTAGGTACGTTATGGCACTTTCGAGTGCCATAGGACTACCTTAACTATCCGTGCAATGTCCGTAAAGACATTGCACCTCTCCGCCGCCCTATATAGGTCTGAATCTTCTCTTTTCATTGGTGCTTCAGTGGATAAAAAGGGGGGAAACATTGGTGGTTCAGGGGGATCGCAAAGAATAAAAAAAAAAAGCAATCAGGAATCAGTTTGATTCCTGTCACTTACCCCTCTCTGGACCAATCAAGGACAGAGGGGGGCGGACTAAAGCTGTCTATCGCAGGGATCTCCCTTCGGACAGCTCCTAACGCCAGCCTGAGCTGGTGTTAGGTTACACTGGGAGCGGAGTGATAAAACTCTGCATCCCAGCTGTATAAATATGTAAAAGATGGGAGCGGAGTGATAAAACTCTTCATCCCAGCTGTATAAATATGTAAAAGAGAGAACGAGAATTCAGAGGGTATAAATATACCCCAATGACAGTAAACCTGTCATTAGTGTCGGGATGTCCTGAAGTGCAGGACTGTTAGCGTCGTCTATTATGGTTTTTTTTTTTGCCAAGAGTCCCCACCGGATTAAAAGCTTGCAAGACTGGACCCTCATGAGACCAGGTAAGGATTTTTTTTTTATTTTTATAGACATATTTGGCCCATTTTTTTTAACTTTTATTATTTGGAGGGGGCACATTCTGTTAATAATTTTATATATGTACCGGCATGTGTGTCGGTATATTTAATTAATTGAGGGGCATTTTTGGATGTTTTTATTTAATTTTTTCACTGGCATATGTGACAATTTTTTTATTTTTGTTAGGGCCATATGTGAAGTGGTGTTTTTTTTTTATTTGGCCATATGTGACGTGTTTTTCTTTATGGGGGCATATGTGAAGTGGTGTTTTTTTTTATTTGGCCATATGTGACGTGTTTTTCTTTATGGGGGCATATGTGAAGTGGTGTTTTTTTTTATTTGGCCATATGTGACGTGTTTTTCTTTATGGGGGCATATGTGAAGTGGTGTTTTTTTTTATTTGGCCATATGTGACGTGTTTTTCTTTATGGGGGCATATGTGAAGTGGTGTTTTTTTTTATTTGGCCATATGTGACGTGTTTTTCTTTATGGGGGCATATGTGAAGTGGTGTTTTTTTTGGTGCCTATATGTGAAGTGGTGTTTTTTTTATGGGGGCATATGTGAAGTGGTGTTTTATATGGTGCCTATATGTGAAGTGGTGTTTTTTTTATGGGGGCATATGTGAAGTGGTGTTTTATATGGTGCCTATATGTGAAGTGGTGTTTTTTTTATGGGGGCATATGTGAAGTGGTGTTTTATATGGTGCCTATATGTGAAGTGGTGTTTTTTTTATGGGGGCATGGTGGAATCGTAGGGCTATTTCCGCATGCAAGCGGACTTGTGCTCAGGGAATATTTAAATGAGAAAACCGAACATTTTCTCATTTAAATATCCTGGCACACCCCCTTTGCAGTTGGAATCGGATGCGGGCGGATACCATAAAATCCGCCAGCAATCCGACTTCCTTCCGCATGTAGCGCATGCGCAGACCTTTCAAAAAGTATTGCATCCGTGTGAAATTCACACGGATGCGATACTCTGAATCCGGTCCTTAATTACAAGCTCTTTTCTAAGGCTGGATCTAGCCCTTAGTATGTAACTCCAATGGTGCAAGGACTGCTGTGAATGTGAAATATTTTCTGTAAAGTGCTATGTAATCTGATACTGCTATATAAAAACCTGTTAATTAATAAATAAGGGTTGGGATTAGATAAATACTTAACATTCACTGGCACATCTTTGTCCTGGTTATGATCGATGATGGGAGAAAATGGCCCATTCTCGCTGCTAACCCACACCCCACTGTTTCTGCTGCTCTTTTGCATTGTTAAATCTTCATAACTTGTAAAGCTAGCAAAAATGAAAGTAAGCGTAAAGCTGAAGTATTTGTCATTTCATTACTATAAAAGTGAAAACCTAATTTCAATATTTAATTAATCCTGTATTTTCCCATTACTAAAGTTAATATTTAGTATTTTTCCTAGCTCATCTATAACTTTAAATGTTTCCTATAAAATGACATTTTCCTATCTTCCTTTAAGATATTCTTGTCATGCAATTTTGATGTAACAAAGACAGTGCAGTTTAAGTAAAAGCTTAATGCTGGTTGTTGACATGCATCATCTTCCAAGAAACATCCTTGTAATGATGCATTATGCTCCTTTATCTTTCATGTTTTAGACTTCAGTCTGTTTAAATACTTGTTGGTGTAAGGTGCCCTGTGTTATATAAACAGGTTGCTGAGAAAGTTTCACAGAAGCATTACAAGCCAGCTGTATAATGGGATATTAACATTCTGATTAATCCTCTGCTGAGAGAGTCCCGTATTCAGAGTACCGAACGTATAACATATACGTCCGGTGTTTAGCGATTTTTACTACTGTGCATGCGTAGTGATTACGGTAAAAAATGACTACGCATGCGCAGTAGTAAAAATCGCTAAACACTAGTATGTTATACGTCCGGTACCATGAATACGGGCCAGAATGACTAACTGCATAAAGATTTTCAAAAATGTCTGAAGAACTTTTTTTTTATAAATAATAAGGCTTTGTGGGTTTTTTAAAATATTTTTCAAATATTTTCCCATATGACGTTAAAGTTTGCAGCATGCAATACATCCAATACATGAAGCTTGCAACAAAATACCCAAGCGGTTTATGGATTAAAGGGCTTGCTTGTGGTAGTAGTGCCACACATAAAAATGCTATTTCTTTACTTCAATTTTCAGCATTGGTCAGACTGAATAATCTATTTATATTTCCTGGAAGGTAAATTAGTTACAGGTATCTCTTATACGCATTCATCTGGATATATATATGTCATATTTTTTGTAGCAGGTATCATAACAAATGATTTCTTCAGACCACTGTGCAGATGGACAGATTCTGAGTAGTGAATACTGTCTGTAAACACTGTGGGCCCAAAGACAGATTTGAACCCAATCATTTAGCATATCTTGATGCGCGGTTGCACTGCACACGCTCAGAAATGATGTGCATTAAATTGTGTATGGCCCAGACCTGAACGCAGCTCGATTCATGACCACTTACATTCTGGGGGGCATTTTGAGAGAGGGAAGAGATGGAGGCACGTAGTTAGTGTACAGTGAGGGTGTACCCACACAGAGCGGAACACAGAAGAAAGTATGCAAGGTTTTCAGTTACACCGGCTGCAGGGTAATGTTGTTTATGTATTGAGCAGTTTTTAAAAACATTATATAATTATTAATAAAATATACGTTTTTAAAAACATTATATAATTATTAATAAAATATACATTTTTTTTTATTTTCTTATTTGTTAATTTCATTCTTGGGTGCTGTTTTAGTACATTCCCATAGTAACCGAAGTGCTCACAGAACTCATAACCACTGTTTCTAGTATACCCAGAGAGAGACATAGCCTGTGCTAGCGGACACGGAATATATCTGCAAAGAGCTTGACTGCTCTGGGACTGTACACTAAAGGGTATACTTGTGGCGCTGCTGCTCCTCCTGGCTTGCAGTAATGGAGGAAAACACAATCCCTTACCTCCACCGGTCCTTATGGAGCTGTTCATCAGCCTAATCCCCCTAGAAATCAAATAGTTGCTTACATAGTACAACTGAGCAGCTTCCTTATAAAACACCAAGTTACATGAGCTATGCACATAACCAGGAGAGAAAATGTTTTATATCACTTTACATAGAGGCAGTAGAACTATGCGATCTATATGAGGCACTATGTGTTTGATTTTCTTTATGACACACATATTAACCTTAAATATGCCATATATATATATATATGTTATGCAGTTCATATGCCCTGATGAAAACCGCTGTTTATGCGGTTGAAAAGTTGGATATGCACTAAATAAATGTTTGCCCGATAGGCATTGTTTTCAACTGTATTACAAGACTCCTTGAGTGACTTCAGATATTTTGGACATTTATATATATATTGCAGCAAATAAACGCCACTCCCAGACTTATATATATATTTCTTCTATAACAGCAAAAACATATTTTCTATAATTTATGTGACCAGCAATGAGACAGTTAACTTTCATAAATAGATTTCTGGTGTCACTTACAGACTGCTGATAAATGACCCCTGCTGAGGACAGACACAGGCCCTGTTTGGACACAATTTGTGGTCATTAGAAGCGGTTTCTGTTTATAAAACTCATTTACCCGCTAATTATGGCACTCATTAGACTGTGTGTCATTTTGGCATCTGGGTCTGTGAGTTTTGAAAAATGACCCCTTTAGTATGAATATTCTCCCACCTCCCAAAACCTGTTCTTTAGCACATTTTAAATTTCAAGATAGATTTTTAATGAACTAACTAACTAACTAACTAACTAACTAACTAACTAACTAACTAACTAACTAACTAACTAACTAACTAGCTATATAAAGAAATGATTTCATGAATTAATCAATCATAGATGCACTTTGGAATTTCTAGCTTGAAAATCAGTCAAGTTTCATAACTGTAAAGTCCAGCCCTCATAATGCCCTATAAAACTTAATGTATCAAGGCATACAGTGATGCATACAGTGCGTACACATGATAGTCATTGTACAGTAAGAGCTTGCATATGGTCTCATGAGCTATACTTATTTTAGCACTGTCCCCATTTTCCATTCAGAAGATGCAGAAATTGTAGGTTAGGGTCCTGGTTTCTGAGGGCCGATGCGTGCGAGCTGGGCTGTCTCCCCTCACATACACGGAAGTTAGGATCACACCACAATCTGGCATCGGTGGTGAGGCAGATGAGTGCAATCCCTGCTAGCTATACAATTAGTTCTGTGTGTTTTGTATCGTTGTCTAGACCCACAATTCCCCTGTTTTTGTCAGACTGGTAACATCACGAGGAGGACAAGTTTTTTTTGCAACCTTCCCATGGCTGCTTTCTTATGTTACAGATGGATAAACAAGCATGCCCCCACCCCCTACAATAACTAGTCTGTTCCTCTGAAACATGCCGACAGAAATTTCTCCATTGACCCCTATGGTCCCTGCTTTAATACTAATAGGCCTATTTTAATAATGATGTTTTTGAAGCAATTTAAAGCTATGAGCGTGTCAGGGCTTTTGTTGATAAAGCACACTGGGAAAGCCGTCTAATAAGATTCTATGTGACAGAAGACGTCTCAAACCTAAAAGAGTGAGTGCTTTGTGTGTCATTATAACCCAGCGAGCAACTCATGAAAAACAACAGTATGTAAGAAAAAGGTGGTCCAAGTCTCTGGTACGCTCTTATGTATCAAGGTCACCTGCTACGCTAATATTAAGCTTTAGTATAGATTAAATGATGTCAGCAGGAGAAAAAGACAAGTGACAATTGAATAGACAGGATTTACAGGATAGGATTTACCAAACTTCTTAAAAGAAATAACTGAGATGTTGCCCATAGCAACCAATGAGCTTCTAGCTTTTACTTTTCTTTTGCTGTTTATACTAGAGAATGTCAACTAGACTCTGATTGGTTGCTATGGGTAACATTTCCATTTTGCCTTTTGATAAGTTTAGTAAATCTACCTCTAAGTGTTATTTGGTTTTACAGAATCCCTTAATATTATAGGATGTAAAATAAATAATGTTTTTATTCAAGGTAATGGCTGATACCTGTTATTTGGCATCTGCAGACTGCACCACTGAGCAGAAACGCTTGTATTTGCTAAACGTAGAGGATCTAAAAGAGAGAAAGGAAACCTTTTGGCGCTGATAGGAGGAAGCAGCTGTGTGGGAGATTTTGCTACTCTCCCTTTAAGAGAAAAGCAATATAATGCAACAAGTTATATAAACAACGTTAATATTGTATATAAAAAAAAGTATATGTTCAATGATTGGTCCTGATAAATAAATATATAAACAGCAATCTGATATCAATAAATATATTTAAAACATTAAAAACACATAAATGGAGCTAAACAATTAGCAATTCAAATGCACCAAATATTTCCAGGAATTAGGAGGAATACAGAGCCTAAGCTCCAGAGATGTCAATGTAGAGGATCACCCTACAAGTCGTAGCTTCGGTGAGTAGCCAGTGTTGCTTAGAGTGATCGCTGGGGACTCAGAGGAAAGGGTAAATACATAAACATTCCTCTGTCACAATATATTATTTAAAAAAATAGAAGGCATCTAATAGTATTATACAGTGTTGACTTTTGCAAAGCATTGATAGTCCATTTGATACATACAGGAATAAAGCTTATTCACTTAACTTGAGAATGACTTCATCAGTGAATAGGAGTGTGATGTTTTGCAGTACAGGATTGTATGAGTGAGTGTGTTATGATATGTTATGGTACTGAAGAAAAAGGATGCTATAGTATTACATGTGCAATATATAAACACTAACACATGTTGGTTTCACTAAGTCTCCAATTCACCTTTAAATGTCTCCTTTCAGCTTGAGAATTCCTTCAGTAACTAATGTTAACAATTAAAGGTAATTGAATTATTAAGTCTCTAAATAGGTGTATATGCATATGGCATTACTGCCACTACTACTGAGACTACGGGGGTGTTTTACCTCAGGGTGTTATGCTAGTCTTGATTTAAAATTGATATCTTAAAGCAAATCTTTGCAAACATCCAGCGGCTCAATGACTGGCATGTCTCTCAATTTCCTTTTATTTACATTTTTATTTTGCAAGTCTCAAAGCTGAAGTGTGTCTGCACAGAAATTCCTGCT
>WWET01000460.1:246782-265036 GCA_011038615.1 Limnodynastes dumerilii | reverse complement strand
TATATATATATATATATATATATATATATATGTGTGTGTATATATGTATACACATATATACACATATATATGTGTGTGTACATATGTATGTATATAAATAATATTAAAAATAAATAGTAATAAAAAAATAAAAACGAAATATATAAAAATAGCAAATCAATAACAGTATTATTACTTTCATTATTATAGAAATGTCGTACATTAGAACAATGCAATGATTTGGGGGGTTTGTTTTGCGAAAATTTTGCGAAATTTCGCACATTTGCGAATTTTACGATCCTACCCACAAGGAGCTTCAACAAACTTTATTGAGTGTGACATAGCGGCCATTTTAGATTCTGCAATGGCGCGAGCAGCGAGGTTTAGCCAGTTGGAGTTGCTGATCCTGGTCCGTCATATGGACCAGCTAGGACCAGGTCAGCACTCCAACAGGGAGAAGCGCCAGGCTTACCTCGCTGCCAAGCGCAGAATCCGGCGCAGAACGGGCCAGCGCCCGTATACTGCCCATAAGTGGAATGTAGAAAGTAGTTAGATAAGTGTTTTTGTTGGGGTATAAAAGACTTGGCACAAAGTCAGCTCACTGGCTTCATATGGGACTGATCTGACTTAATGCAGGAGTGATCTGGGCTATGATCATAACTGATCTAAGTGCAGGGGTGATCCGGGTTTTGTACATAACTGACCTGTCTTGAGTGCAGGAGTGACTCGGGCTTTGGAAGTAACTGACCTGACCGAATGCAGAAGTGACCCATGCATTGTACGTAACTGACCGGAGTAAGCGCAGAAGTACCCTTTGACCTTTTCCAGCTCAACAACAATCAGATAGGGGCCCCTGGAAACCTGTTGATCATTATCAAGCAATAACTACCAGCTGAAGCTAAGTATTATGCATGTATTTTGTTTAATTCTTTATTAAATACTATAATTTATAAGAATTGTCTTGTGTGGTGTCATTTAGCTATGGGTATTTACCGAACCTTAAGTTCCACAGGGAACAAACCCCCATTCCCAGTTCAAACTAAACTAACTCCCCCAAACCGGTTAATACCGCTGTCACTCTCCTCTCTTAACTTCCTTAGCTCCTTCTCCTTCCTCTCTTCTTCCATTGACCAACACCTGCAGCACACAGTATACTCCTCCCCCTTCTTCTTGCTTCTTCCTCCAAGCAGCAGAGCTATTTCTTTTGACAGTGGTAGAAATATAATATAATTTAAAGTAAAGGTTTTCACTTAAAATTGTTAATAGTTTATAGCAATAATAAAACATAATGTTTTAGTTCACCATTTCACTGCTTATGGGTTGGTCATATGTTTTATTTTAAGCATTTACTGGAAACCTGTACTGAGAACATGAATGTCTAGCCATTATTTCTCCTTTTATATGTTTTAACAACAAAAATGGGTAATAAGAGAGGTTTATAATAGGTCACAAGTTCTTTTACCCTCTGGCTTCCTAAATTCCTAAGCTAAGAGTAAATTTAGAGCTATGGAGATGCCTCCAGGAGACAAGTGGTTAATAATGGAAGACTAAAGGAACATTAGGCGTGCTCTGGCCTGTAGAGCCTGAGGAGGGTTGCCATGGAAACCTCTCACACCTGAGTGAAGCAGGTGGCAAGAGTTGCAGTGACAGACACTACACAAGTTGTGAGTAGAAGAAAATGAGACAACGTTCCCTACCTCTATAGCAAAACATATTAAATGTTTTCTAACAACATCTTCATGTTGGACTAGTAGCCTCCAGGATACAGCAGAATATATTATCGTCTCCACCAAAAAGAAGCGTAAAGAGCATAGACATTACCTCTCACACAGGTTTATTTAGCTTATTCACTGCACAATCATAGCCGCCTGCACAAAAGTTCAGATCTAGAACATGAATAAATAAGACAAAGGGAAAACAATACTCTCATACATGAAAAAGCTTATGTGACTGAACCATCCAACATTTACCAGCTGAACAGAGATATAAACATACCATACAGGGCCGCCATTAGGGGGGGACATCCGAGACTACTGTCCAGGACCCTGGTGCTGATGGGGCCCGCAGATACCTACCATGGGCTCTAAAGAGGCAGGTATCGGCGGTATCTTACTGCTGATACTTGCTGTTTAGAGCTGAACAATAGCGGGCCCATACACAGGGAAATCCTTCCCTGCATACAGCCCACTGGTAATGCAGTTCCACGGCAACCCCGCCCCCAAGAGACATCAGGGATGACATCCCATAGAGGCGGGCACAGAAGATATGCCCCAGGCCCCAAAATATCTGGCCCTAATACCATAAGTGACAGATAATGCATGTGGTGCTCAGTCAGTGTAGTTGTGTCTTGTGCCACCATTGGGATGTATATATACCTATACTATTATTCTTATTTGTAATGTATCTCAAGTATGAGAGATGCCTTGACTTGTCCTGGCAGGTGAACTAAACTAAATATATTGATATTTATATGAATTTTATTCTAACATAAAAAAATTGCCTTTAGTAGATACATTGCCCTGTCCTTGAGGTTAGTGCCCTTTATCTCACGCTTCCAGAGAGATATTTATATGAGCAATGGGAAGGATTCCTATTACTGTGGACCAGATCTAGACTTTGTTGCTAGGATTGGAAAAACACCAGGATGTCACAATGAGGCATACAGAGGCACTTGGGCCCTTATTCAGAGTACCAGACATAAGACATATACGACTGGTGTTTAGCCATTTTTACTACTGCGCATGGGTAGTAATTTTTTTATTGTAATCTACATATCTTTTTTTTAATGTAGATTGCTTAAATGCAGTCTTTTTCTTACGTAGATTTCTATGTAAGAAAAAGATACGTAGATTACGTTAAAAAATGACTACGCATGCGCAGTAGTAAAAATCGCTAAACACCGTATGTCCGGTACTCTGAATACGTGCCTTAGTACTGATTGACCACCCTTGCCTACAAATAAGGGTGGGTAATGAGATCTATAACCCTCACTGGATCAGCTGTGCAGCTGTTAGTAGTCCTACCACACCCCCAAGAACTTATGGAGCATTTGTGTATGTGTAAATACAGCTCCACATACAAAGAATTAATTAATTTATTTATTAATTTAAAATAATATAAAAATGTAAGATTTTTTGATTTTTAGATTAGTATTGCTAGTATTATGGGGATTGTAGTGGGATATGCATTACTGCAACATACTTTGCAATAGTAGGTCTGGTAACTAGCACAGGCACAGGCAACCAGCCGCCTCTCCAGCTATTGTGAAACTGCAAACTCTGTCATGCTTTGCCAGGTATTAGCATAAGTTATGTCTTTGCTGTTGGAGCACAGATCTCAGATGTTCTGGTAACATGGTATAGTGAGTACGTGGGATCAGCCTGATCAGGGATTTAAACCATCAGCAAAATCGTTAGAGCCATCGTATTTTTAATCTTTTGCACAGTTGCAGCATCTTGCAAAGAATAAGTAACTGCGCTGAAGTACTGGCCTATGAAAGATTACCTGTTTAGGTACAAGTAGAAATCAGGGTGGAGATAGAATTAAAATTCATCTTTCTGTGTATCTATCAACATGCACAGAGTATAATAGGTGTAGTTGCAATAGTTGGCACATCTATTGCGTTTAATACTACATATAATAGACTGGGTCCAGGCTTATGTAAATGTGGGCAGCAGCGAGCATAGTAGGCGTAGAGGTATGGATCAAGTCCAATGTGTGGTAAAACATACCACACACTCACAATGACAGCTTATCACTGCTGAGTGAGCGCAGTGCTGTTGGCCCTATAATCACTATAAGCATCCTTTCAACAAAAGAAGGAAGATGAGAAGATTCACCATTTAATAATGTCACTTGATGTCTTTCACACCATTGTCATCCTGTAGATCTTGGTATAAAAAGGTACATTCACACAAAAATAAGCTATTGAAAAAGTACATCTGTGCTGGGGGCACTCTGTTTTGAATTTTAACAAATACTGTAACACTAAAAAGCTAAGAAAATGCAATAGCATGTATTTAATAGTTCCAACATACAAATAACATAGGATCACAATAAAATATGTTGCAGTCTGTTGGGTAATGAGTAACTTATGCAATGTCATTAAACGATTTGGTTTATTTATGTTTTGCCCTTTGTGCCTTATTTCAGAACAAGTCTTTCAAGGACAGAAAAGAATTTCGGAAAAGTCTTCAGGGGCTGTACTTTGTTTAGTATACAACCTGAACATACAACTTATGTGCACTGAGCGTAGAGTACATTTAGTAAATGAGTAATCCATTTCTTAACAGCTTTCCTAAATCTAATAAGAAATCACCAACACGGCTTTACTTTGTGCTCATAAAAATAATTAAAAGTAAAAACATTTCAATGGGTTTTCATCTGATAAGGAACAGGTCACTAGGTCATTGGCACACTAAATATACAAAACTTAATGTTATGATTCCCATTGTATGTATCCATAAAATGAAAATGTACAAGATTAGCTTGGTGTCCTGCTGAGAAAGTTTGGGTCATTACTACTACTTATAAAATGTAAATGTTAATATCCTTCCCAATGCATTGTGACACACACACACGCAATGCTCACACATATATTGCCTGTTTATTGTTAAACCTTTGTTTGAATGCTTGGCCAAGCAACTAGTTCACAGCCTTTACAAAAACCTAGAGCAAATGTTCTCCATATAGAAAAAATAGAAAAAAGTGAGATAAACAAAAGATAAATAAAAAAAATACAAAAACATTGTCTAGTGGCCTACAGATTTCAGATATTCATCTATTTCCTCAGTATGCACCAGATCCTACATTGTGATTGTCCCCTTATTTCCATATGCTCAGATCAGTGTGCCTCCATATTTGTGTTCTACACACGTGCACTTATTTGTGCTGCTAGAATATAAGGTAATTACAGCAGAATTTGTAGTACACATTGTTGTCGTGAAGCATGAACCTCTGTAATATTTACTTTACCTGTTCCTGTCCTATGAAAAGTGCAATCATTGTAACTTTATAGTTAGGCTAATTCTGAGGTACACCCATATTTACTAAAAAGAAAACTTTAAAATGACATTCACAAATAAAGTGTGATTAAACCTAACCCTAAGTCAAATGTAAATGAAGATGCAGTCAGCTTGGCCCCAGCATGATATACTGTATGCATATACAGGCCTACTTATATCCAGCGGCGGTCCTAGGTTTTGCAGGGCCCTAGACAACCCCACCTTACCGGCCCCCCCACCCCTTGTAAAAAAAACTTGACACATTTACTTTTTTTTTGCAAGCCTGGCGCCACTGGTCGCCAGGCTTGCATGTGTGAAGTAAAGGCCGCGGGGCCGCAGCAGCCAGCACAGTCCCGCCGGGTTCATCACTGTAGTCACACACATAGTGGCCGGACAGCTGCGTCCAGGCGCTGTGTATATGTAGCTATGGCAACACAGCGCTGTTTTCACGCTAAACATGGCAGCACTGTACTGGCTGCTGCGGCCCCGCGTGGGGCCTTTACTTCACACATGCAAGCCTGGGAGGTGATGGTCCGGAATAGACGTGGGGCCCCCTAGGGACCCCTGATACCGCCTATGCCATGGGCTGCCTATGCTTACATCTATATACAGTATGCATATACAGGCCTACTTATATCTATATACACTTGCCACCATGTACAGCAGCAATTTATTCTAAGATATTCTTATGAAATCATACAATATATAGACAAGTAATGAAGAAAGCATTTATGCAATTCAGAGATTAATCTGCATTCACCAATCAGAAGCTACCAGCTCATCATCAACATCTGAACACTTGCAAGCAAAAGTGATAATTGTGTCTCATTGTGTCTGTATCTGTTTGCTGTTGAACACAGAAGAGTACAACAGAACCTCCAGAAATCAAAAGCACTCTTTTGAGTCATTTTTGCCATGGGATTGGACCATCGTGGAGATTTAAATATTCATAAATTTAAATGCAAGTTTTAAACAGCAAACGGCATAGTGCCCAATCACCCATACAGCAATCAAACCAATCCTAATTGAAAGAAAGAAAGAGGCAGACACCGATAGCTGGATTTAAAACCAAGGGAACATGGCATTTATTAATTAGACCGAATTGGTGTAATGATTAACCTAACTGAAAGACTCAAAGCGAGTCAATCTAATTTTAAGGCAGTTAGGTGGCCCAGTAGTGGTGGAGGTCCAGCAAAACCAAATTTCAGCGGAGGTCATCCACCTTGACTGTGACTGGCATTTATATAGTGTATATGATGTGACTGGCATTTATATAGTGTATATGATGTGACTGGCATTTATATAGTGTATATGATGTGACTGGCATTTATATAGTGTATATGATGTGACTGGCATTTATATAGTGTATATGATGTGACTGGCATTTATATAGTGTATATGATGTGACTGGCATTTATATAGTGTATATGATGTGACTGGCATTTATATAGTGTATATGATGTGACTGGCATTTATATAGTGTATATGATGTGACTGGCATTTATATAGTGTATATGATGTGACTGGCATTTATATAGTGTATATGATGTGACTGGCATTTATATGGTGTATATGATGTGACTGGCATTTATATAGTGTTAAACAGCAAACGGCATAGTGCCCAATCACCCATACAGCAATCAAACCAATCCTAATTGAAAGAAAGAGGCAGACACCGATAGCTGGATTTAAAACCAAGGGAACATGGCATTTATTAATTAGACCGAATTGGTGTAATGATCAACCTAACTGAAAGACTCATAGCGAGTCAATCTGAATTTTAAGGCAGTTAGGTGGCCCAGCAGCGGTGGAGGTCCAGCAAAACCAAATTCCAGCGGAGGTCATCCACCTTGACCTCGGCACCCCTTCCCCCCTGTCTGATCCTCCAGCAGGCCACTCGACCCGTTCCCACAGGGGCTCGATCGTTCGAAAATCTGACGCCCCCATCCAATGGTTGTGGTGCTATCGGATCAGCGCTACCCCCGCTCCCCCCAAGCACATCAGCCACCAGTGCCAGACCTTATTTGCTGATACCTCCACCGCAAACCGCCCACCATGCTCCGTCTGAAAAGAAAGTTACACATATAACAACTTAACAACTTTAAGGGAGGGAGGGAGGGTGATTTCTCTGCGACGAGTGTCCCTACTCCCCTTCCCCTAGCTCTATATATAACCTACCACCCCCTAGCTCAAACTCCACCCCCACCCCCCCTTCCCCTGACACCTTAACCCTTTGACTGCTGCCTGTCTGACTGAGCACCTGCCTGCTGTTTAATGCCCTGCAGCCCTATGGGGTCCTTGGTTCTTTTAAAAACAGACTTCATAGTGCAAGCATACATATACTGTACATATATACATATACATGTACAAACATATATCTCACAGTCACTCTGCAAGGGAGTTTCATCACTTGTCAGAGGTAAAAAAAAGACAGCTGTTTGACTAAATAAGAAGTAACATTTGTGCTGCCATTGGCACTTCCAATAAACTTTACATAACACTGGTCAACAAAAGCTTACTTACTTTTTGTCACAAGAGTGGATTTTATTGAAACCTCTTTTCAGAATGTCTCAATCATCTAATGATTTTGGGTAAGACCAGCTTACGGTTAACAATTAAAATTGTTACTGGTACCCAGGTAACTGCACACCAGGATGCGGAGTCTAACCGGGGCCAAGTATTCAATAGAGCCCCTAATGGCGGTGATAGGCTTGGCTGTTTGAACCCAGCAGGTCGTGGCCCCTAGTGGGGATCCCTGGTAATACCTGACAAGCCACCTCTTTGAACCTGGAACCCACGCTCACCATACACAGACAGGGAGACAGAGTCATAAGTACAGATAGAATTACCCAGGGACAAGTCCCAGAGAGAAACTAGAACCCACAGGTAAGTAGAGTTTCCATACAAGACCAAATACAATGCTGGAACTCACACGAATAATAAAATCACTGCCTCTGGCAGCACAGAATGGCACAGGAGACAGATAGTGTCAGATGTTAAAACTCAGAGACACAGGCACTCACTTTGGCAGATGATAAACACAGATTGGTGCTGGAGACAGATAGCACTCAGATAGTGTACACACACACAGACCCAGTGGCGTCAGCAGGAGTAGAGTGCCACCAGCGATGCACACAGCGGGACAGGGGGCAGGAGGAAGGAAGGAAGGCAAATGGGACGGAAGGGAGCAAGAGGGAGAATGAAGGGAAGGCACAGACAGGGGTCCAAGAAACACAAGGCACATGATCCAAAGAGCAGGCTAGAAGCAGGAAACCAGACGTTATCACTGGCAACGTGGACCACGCGTTGTTGGCTATTTAAAGCTCCCACCTCCAATCAGAGTCTGCAGCCAGACACCCCCGGACAAGCAGAGGGGTAAATGTATTACAAGCCAAGTGAAGGTGATACACAGGGCCTCAGTTACTAAAGTCGATTTTGTCAAAATCCCCCAAAGTCTCGGGACTTTAGCAGTGATTTTGCCATCGTGGTATTCACTAAAGAGAAAGTCCCAGGACTTTTAGCTTTGACAAAATCAAAAGGCAAACATCGCTGGACAAAAATCGTCCAGATGTTTGCCATTCAAAAAATAGCAAACGCCATATTCACTAAAGGCGATTTCAATAAATCGCCTTTAGATCGACAGCAAAGCACTTATAATCAAAGCGCCTTCTGTGTACTGTACCAGAAAAACACGTCAATCTATTTGACATGTGTGTTTATGTTTCCCAAATGCAAGCGCAGCATGTGTGGAATGCTTAGCATGGCTGCTCTGATAGAACAGCCTTGCTGAGCCTTGTAGTAATATCAGCGTCAGCATGTTAAGCCTTCTAAACAAGCCGCGCTATGTCCGGTGCCTAAAAAAAAAACAATGTGCAAAAAACATACATACATACATAGACATATATGTGTAAATAAAAAACTCCTTTACACTGTATGACAATGCCCCCTACTGTGTTAACTTACCTCCATTGGCCACCGTGTACTATACTAACTGTGTAGTAATGTAGTGTGTTGTATAAAATAAATAAAACATTTTATGGGCAGCCTTTTATAGTAATGATGAAGTCACAAACACTAGAGAGCTCACTATCGCCCCCTAATGTAAATGACGTCATCATTACTATAAAAGGCTACGCTCTAGTGACCGAATGGACATTAGGGGCCAGATTCATTAAAGTCGATTTTGTCTAAATCGCCTCAAATCGCGTGATGTGGGGCTAAAAATTCGCCAAACCATATTTATTTAACTCCTAATCACGCGATTTGAGTGTGATTTGGAATCGTGGTCCCGATTTTTTTGAATGTAACCAATGTAACTGATGTCATCTCTACTATAAAAACACTGCCCCCTAGCGACCTCATCGTCATTAGGAGCAGCCCAGATGCTGATTAGAAGTGTTTCTGCGTCATGGCAACAGGAGAAGATGCTCCAATGAAGAAGAAAACAGCAGAAGACATCATACTAAGAAGAATTTAAGGCTTCCCAAGATTCTGACATCAAACGGTGAGTGCAAAAATGTTTTATTTATTTTAATACACACGATACACTGTATTTATTTTAATATACACGATACACTGCACACATTAGACTTAGATTAGGAGAGATGACCAACGGAGGTAAGTCCACACATTTAGGGAACCTTTTTATTTAGAGAATATTTTTTTTTTACATGCATACTTTATTTAATGATTTTAGGGGTTAATGTATGTTTTGTACTTTTTTTTTTTCTTTTTAACACACTACACGCAGCGCTGCATGGTTAGAAGTCTAAGATCATGGCTAAGGCTTTCAGCCATGTAGCACTTAGGTTTTTTTTCTATCTCACGCGATTTGCCGCAATTTGTTAAAGGGCTAATTGCAGTGGTTTTCTATTGAAAATCACCGCGATTTTTATTAGATATTATAACATATTAAATAAATTACCTATAATATAGCCCTTTATTCCTCCTTAATTGTGCTTAAACTATATGGATCTTTCAAACACAAAATGTTATTAGGCTAAACAGAGGCAATTTATGAGGTGCCTAGGGGTGTTATTCGCTCCCGTTTGTAAGCATTTGCAGCATACTTTGAACAGTTATAACAGAACTGATTTTCTCTTCAAGGAAATATTTCAGCATCACTGTGTTTAATAATTGTTAGATATAAATGTACATTAACAGTGATATAATAAAATTCAGATCACTTATATGTGGCCCCCTTTTGTGAAGCCTTGACAACCAGGCTTTAATGAAGATGTAAGAAAAGCTATTAGCACATATGCGGACTGATTAGAAATATGTAGCCAATGGTTAAAGTTTTCCTTTAATATTTTCTTCTTTCTTCTATCTAAAATGTACTAGAATTTTACTGTAAAAATCTAAAATATCTGCACCAAGAATGCACTGTCTTACTTTTCAACTAGTGTGCTTTGTGTAGTGGCTGCCACTGCTTAAAGAGGAAATTGAATCTTTGTCTGCTGTTACCATGTTTGTGTTTTCTGCTGTGGAGCTGTACAGAGCTTTGTGGGAACATGTGCTGATTGTACGCAATTTAATCCAGGATCTTCCAGACAGATTTAACCACTTCATTGTCCAAAAGAGGGAGCCTGCAAACACAGAGCTGTTTTGAAATGATTTTGCAAGGCTTATTAAGAACTTCAAAGATCTCAGATATGCTGAATGACCACTTATTAAGGATACCTCTATTTTCATAGTAAAAAAAAAAAAGTTACCATACTTCTGAAAATGAATATCAGGGAGATTGCGATAGCAGCATTAAGGCCCTGCACCAAAGGGGTGCGGCCTGTGCTACCAAAAGGGTGTGTCTAATTCCACCCATGGGTGTGTCTAGCGCTACCAGGAAAACTATTTCTCAATAAAAAAGGGCAGCATCATTTATTGATTGTTAATTAAATTGAAACTGTCCATCTCATTTGGCCTCAAAGCATGGAGGCCCGAGTTAGCGAATCTGTAATGTGGATCCGCTAAAACGGCCTATTCAGAGGTGCGTGTTTCTACACCTGTTACTGTAAACTTCAATGAGTGTTAATTCCTGAAGCGGAAAGTAAAAACAGCTGTATCCGGAGTTTGCATTATGTATAATTAATTAATGTATATCAGAGGAAAAACTTTGTTTCAAGTTCGTCCAGATGCAAACGTCATTGTTACTGATTCTGGTAAACACAAAGAAAAATAAAAAAATAAACATACTCTCCTAAACACGTGTCATATTAAGAGGCTACAAACTGGTGAGCTTAGATTTGAAAGCTATTATATGTATTGATCATGGGAAGTATGCAAACAAAAAATTGCACATGCAGGAGCAAGAATAAACATAAAAATGTACTAACATCAGTGTATAATGCACAGATAGGACACATGAGAAGGTCTAATTACTGGAGGAGGACCTGATGAGGATATATATAATGCCATTAGTAATTTACCCCAGGGAATCGAGTAACTACTACCTAGATGGGTAGATGATAGACTGTATGTGTCGGCTGGTCATATACTCATATGGTTGGGATATATCCCATATGTAGGTAGTAGATTTTGAAAGGCTAGATCCGATTCCTCCGTATTAAAGATAAGACGATTGGTCAGGTCCGATTATAAATAATAGTATGATCCAATACTAGTAGTCTTAAGAGGAAACCATAATCAAATAATGTACGGTTTTCAAATAGAGTTAGTGATCCACATAAAATCCTGAAGGTATATAACATTGGTTAAGGGATCACATAAATATGCTCCAAATACAAGGTAACAGGGAAGTCTTTCAGATATAAACTCATCACATAGGCCCAATAATCCCAGAAACGTGCTATGTGTATATAAATGGTTGATACCAGGCTCACTTAAGCACATAGAGGTTATTACAAGACATTGTCTAAGATGATAAATGGTAGTACATGTGAATTAGTAGCAGTGTTGAAGTTATTACACCAAATTGTCTGAGATGATAAATGGTAGTATATGCGAGTTAGTAGCAGGGTAACCCGCCTTATGACCGCATTTTCAGAGAGCTCTGGGTAAGTATAATCAGATCCCGCAAAAAGAATAATAACATGGATTAAGAGTATGCTGTAATATCCATAAGTGCTGGAGACTTGTATTCCTAATAATTGGGAACCATGGATATATCCTGTGGGTAGATAAACCAGAAAAACCCCATTAGCTTGTTCATTGTGCAAGCAATCTGATTACTAATAACTGCAAAGACTGATGATGCGGCCAAACATGAAGCTGATGTACTTCAGTGAAACCGCATAACACCCTAGTTATAAAAAATAAGTCGCTGCTTGTCATTGTAAATGGCAGTAGATGATGATACACGTGAATTAATAGCAGCATCACCCAACATGGCAAGAAAGGTTTGGATAAGTATCTAAAGTAATGAAATAAATAAAGGGTGTACAATGGATACTCATCAATTGCATGGAGGTAGTGAGTGGTCACAGGCTAAATTGACATGCCCTAATGATGGAAAGTCATATGGGAGTGTATCCATTATAATTAGTCATTTATTTTATTTATTGGGGGGGGGTTATGAATGTAAATGTATATTGTGTGTTTTTTTTAAACAGTGTTTTTTATTTTTTTTTAACACTTTTACCAGTATCGGTGACCTGCAATGCGACAGCACCGCACCGTACTGGACAGCACCGCACCGCACTGGACAGTACCGCAGCTGACAGCACCGCACTGCACTGGACAGCACCGCACCGCACTGGACAGCACCGCAGCTGACAGCACCGCACTGCACTGCACTGGACAGCACCGCAGCTGACAGCACCGCACTGCACTGGACAGCCCCGCACTGCACTGGACAGCGCCGCAGCGGACAGCACCGTACCGCACTACACTGTACAGCACCGCAGCTGACAGCACCACACTGGACAGCACCACACCGCACCACATATTTAAATGAGAAAAACACCCCTCCCGGTGTGAGCATGCGCAGTGCTCATTTATGCTGCTCTTCCATCTGAAATGTTGTCATCATACTGCAATGACTTCATGAAACGAACCTGCATCAGGGAGATTGCCAAACACTTCAGGAAGTTAATGAGATCACCATGGGCTCAGACTTGTTTACAGAACCCCTCAGAATTCAGTTGGATTGTGTCTGCTTCTTCACACTGCCTATTCGCAATGCTTTGACAGAATTCATTCCTACACATCCAGACTTAAGAGAAATGGCACCTCTGACAGAGAGGAATGGTGGCATCTGCATGTGGCCACATAGAAATTCTGACTACAGGTAAGAAGTCAGCCTGTGTGATTGGGAGTGGTTACAAAGTGATCACATGACATATTGGACAGAGCACCAGCATTAGAGGATCTAACTAAAAGTTTTCCATCCAGATCTGTTTACATGGAAACCGGAAGATGGACACAGCCTGATGCATAGATCAATGATGGGCCACCAGCAACACTTAGCTCCTTTATGAATTGATCTTCCATTTTTTTGAAGCGGTTGTTTAGGATACTTACATAGAGGTGTCTCGTTCACAGATGTTTTAACTTGTTGCACAATGTAAGGAAATGGACCGGATCCAGACTTGCGTCCAGCACTTTGCGTGTGTAAGTGGGGTGTTTCGACTGGAAGGAACATGCGCTCTCAAGGTGTTACGTGCATTTTACACATGTAACCTCCCCCCCCACCCTCAAAGGTTTTAAGCATTTAAATTGTACAGGGGGGGTGGGTTTTGACATTTATGAGTGGATCAGCGGTCGTACGGACCGCTGACCCACACATTTCACTTAAGACAGGCTTATGGCACTGTAACTGCCATAGAACCCGCATAAGAAAGGGGAATGACAGGGAGGATTCACTCCCCTCTCATTCGTACTGCCAGACCCCTGCACTTATAGAAAGCATGCGGGGGTCTGGATGCGGTCCAATGAGTTGTTAGAGCATCACCCATGCCATGCATTCACTAGAATGTGTCACGTTGCCTATCACTGGTAAAAATGGTTTACAAAGGGTTTGATCCAGAGCTCAGTGCACACCCAATGACATAGGGGCTGATCCAGCCCTACGCGTCCGTAGCAGCAGCATAGTAACGCTGGAGGGGGTGTTCCCCTCCGTTAATATGCTGCAGTTAGTGCAGGTAGGCGGGGGGAGGGAGGGTAATGAGGCTGGGAGGGCGGCATTAGCGTGTCGGGGGAGTGCAGTGATGGTACGCTGAGCGTTAGAACGCTTATTGTACCATCGTAGCTCTGGATCAGGCCCTTAATCTATATTGTGATCTTTCACCCAGAAAACAGACGCATGCAAGTCATAGTTACGTCTGGTCATACGGTACCTTGTGATGAAAGGGGCAGTGAGGAATAAGTAGTGTGGTCTTATATACACAACTCATAGTGGAAAAATCAAAACATAATTGCAGCTGCTTGAGGGGGATTCTTTTACACACATTATGCTACCAATTATGGTCCTAAATCTGAAATACGAACGAAAGGGGGTTTCCTCAAGTCATTTGCGTAAGTCCCCTTCGCATGTAACATCGGTGCAGCTGTTACGTGATGGAAGAACGTTCATAAAAGGGGTGGGCATATAATTTACGCATGCCTAGACCCTGCCATACAGGTGGGGTTAGCCATGCTAATTAAGTGCCGATGGTGAGGGGAGTCACAGGTCTGTGTAGTTATCTTTAGCCAGGGCTCTGGACACTTAAGTGTCTACAACTCTGTAAGAAGGAGGGGGTGTCAGGAGCGTGCCCTCCCCTCCCCCGTGCTTTATTTCTTATGTACGCACAGAGATCTGAATTAGGCCCAATGATATTAACGACAATGGTCCAGATCCAGACCCCTGCATGCTTTACGTGCGCACGGTGGTCCGTAGTTACGCACCATAGTGGGGAGTGCACACCCCCTGCACTCCCAGCTTACGTGTTCAGATTGCTACCTAAACGTTTACGGCTAGGTCTGCGGCCATATGGATGCAGACCTTGTCGTAACAGAGCTTCCACGCCCCCAACCCCTCATTAACATGGCTATCCCCGTCTGTATGGCAGGGATACGGCCATCGCTTATGAAGGGTCAGCCACGTCTGCATAAGTAATGACGTATGATAACTGGAACTATCCACCATTTATCTTAGTGTGTGTGGTCAGGTTTACTGATATAATCTACTATACAAAAGTTTCCCAAATGTAGAGTTTTGAAGAAATAATTAATTGCATTTTACTAATGTTTTGTACATTTTAACCCAGACCCATATACAATGGCAGCATACAGTATCTGATTAGATAAATGTCAGTTAGTAAACTTAGGATAAGAGGAAAGAGGAGAGAAGGGAGCAGAGCGCTTTATTAGAAAAGATACATTGTTCACAAGCTCTAAGAACAGGGATAGTCCTAATTTTATAAGGAGGCAAACTGGTCCCAAAGGAACCACTCCAGGCAGACGTTCTAGTGTTTATTCGTTTGGTAAAATTTCTTTTTGCTCCATAACTTAAACAAGAGATCTTCAGACGAGGAGAGATTGATATTCTTCCAGACTCGTCCAAGAGCCAACTGGGCTGCTACCAAGCAATGTTTTGTATGATCCCTTTCTGGCTTGATGTAGAAGTATTTTATTAGAAAGACTTGGGATCAGCCGATAGAATATTGTAGAAAGAGGATCAGCCACAGGCTTCCAGGGCCGTATGCAGACTACCGGACGTATTTCAGACCGCATTTATGCAATCTACGTAAGGTAAATGTATGCAGATAACGTAAAGAATGTACTATGCAAGCGCAGTAGGAAAAAACATCGGACGTATATGTTATATGTCCGGTAGTCTGCATACGGCCCCCAATCCCTATCAAGGCTCCACCATTATACATTAAAAGTGTTTTCCTTTCCAGTTATTTTCTAAAAGTCTCATATGGAGCACACTATTAGCATGGAATCCAGTATCTTTCACTGAACCAGTCACATCAGAATCTATGCAGTTTGCTCACTGATGTTTGTTTGGTTGGGATTGGCAGTAGGATGATTATCTTTTAATGTGCACAGATTGAATGTTAATTAGCATTCACAGAAACAATGAATGCAAATAATGAGTGTCAGGCTGCAATGGGTCTCTCTCACAATTTTGGAAATAGGCTTAAGTATTATATAGAAGAAGACATCTGTATTCTCCTCAAATACATTTGTTGTAAATAATAAATAAAATACATGCGTTGTGTCTGGGTTGGACCCCATAGTTAGAGGGACACCCAGCCTGGTGACCCAGGGTCTGATTTACGCGTCAATGAGGCTGGTTACACCACATTTGTGGATTTTGGTATATGTCGTAGGGTAATATTCCATGGTCTAATTTAGGAAACACCTATATCCTAATATAAAAGTCAGTTTGGCGTTTGGCGTTTTAGTAGTCCTAGATCTCAACTGCTACAGTAAAAAATTACTAGAGAATATATTCCATAGTTATATTTATATTGTGTATTATTATGTACTATGCTGTCCATCCCTACCCTGTATGTCTGTGCTGTATTTTGTTGTTGTATTTTGTACGGCGCTGTGGACACCTTGTGGCGCCTTATATATAAATGATAATAATAATAATAATAATAATAATACTGAGCCGTATTCAGAGATCCGTTTTTTCTTCGTTTTCCATGCGTATTTTTAAGTATGTTTCAACGGCGCGTGCGTAATAACTTTTTATACGCTGTTCATGTAGACTATACGTGCGGAAGTGCCTCACGGACGGACTTGTGAATCGGATGTGGGTAAATACACACGGATCTCCCACGGAAAAATATGTTCAGAGGAATTTACATAGAAATGGGTGGGGGGAGGCATTTAAATGAAGGGAAGTGGACGCCATTATACAGATACGCACGGACGGAGGAGATATACGCTTGGAAAAGGCCACGGAAAGTTACAGCTGGTCTATGGCGACAGAAGTCTCCGTGGGCATGGATTAGCAAGGGGAGTGACTGTGGTTTTGGTGAGTGTTACTTGCTCCGCCAGTGCGTATATTTACGCTCCGATCACCAGACGGATCTCTGAATACGGCCCACTGTTGTCACCAACTATTCCTACTATAGCTTATAAAGAAGCTATGAGCTTAATATTACTGAATAGTAGGTAATCAAATGCTGCTTTATGAAAATTCCTAATACAACCACAGGTCTTATGGATGTCAAACACATTCATGCTATCTTAATCACAAGAACACAGGAACGCGGGATACTTTCCTAATACTGTGTACATGGTATGTAACTGAAATGCCATAAAACAAATAATGACAGCATTGTACTTACATTCAATACAGCAATACAAGCAGTCATACAAAAAGAAAAACCTTTGAATATAATCATTAAAATGGCAATTTATAGTTTGAAAATTGCATCTCCAGTCAAAATTTTAGAACATTGAAGTAGATTTACTTAAATTCAATTTTAGAACTAAAGTTTTGCATGAATAGGGCCAAGGATCTGGCAAATGCTTACTTTGGCTTTGGCTAATGAGAAAAGAGCCATTGTCAATGATATTATTATAAATAGCAGGGCCACATGGCAACATATGCTATTTTAATGGAGAACTTAAATGAAAAGCAGTGTTTTGTCTTATTGCAGACTGAGCCTCATGCTACCACATTAGTATAAATCCATTGACTGTAGTACTCGGTGCCAGCAACAATGCAGGAAAAAGGCAAAGGTGAGAGGGTCGATGCTGTAAAGTTGACACTGCTGGCGGCGTTACCATGAAGTGATAACTGTACAGCTCTTTCTCATGCCCCTTCATGCTTCACTTTTATTTAAACCCGAATAGATTGTGCAACATGAGTTTGTCTGTGATTATGGACCAGATACAGAAAATGAAAATAAAGGAAAACAGGTGGAAATTTAAACATGGGCAAAACCACTTTGAGTTGCAGAAGAGGCAAATTTCATCAGTTGGAAACATTAGAGTTGAGCGGTGATGTTTCCAAACCCAAATCTAAATAACAGTGTAAAAAAGTGTGTGTCAGTATCTGTGTACAATAAGCAAAAACCAGTCACTAATAACTGGGGTCATTCCAGAGGACTGGAAAATAGCAAATGTCGTCCCTCTGCATAAAAGTGGAAATAGGGAAGAAGCATCAAACTACCGTCCGTGGGCCTGATCCAGAACTACGCTTCTCCGCAATTTTACGTGTGTCGGAGACGTAAATTCGCAGTTTAGAACGCACTGCGCATGCGCACCATAGAAAATACGCACATTCACGTAGCGTATTTGTGAACGTATGGGAGATTCACGTATGTGGCACGTAAATACTTACGGGTGGGCGTGCCAATTTTACGTGAG
>WWET01000460.1:234487-246000 GCA_011038615.1 Limnodynastes dumerilii | reverse complement strand
AGGTGTAATAGAACACGAGGGCATGGATATATACTGGAGGGTGACAGGTACAGGAGGGGACATTATATAAAGGAAGAGGTGTAATAGAACACGAGGGCATGGATATATACTGGAGGGTGGGAGATTCAAAGGAAATGTGCGGAAAAATTACTTCACTGAAAGGGTGATAGATAAGTGGAATATTCTCCCATCTGAGGTGGTTGAGGCCAATACAGTAGAAGAATTTAAACATGCTTGGGATAAATATAAGGATATCCTAAATTGAAAACTAAATTGAGGGTAAATAGGGTCTAGGGTCAGTATAGTTTTGAATAAACAAATGGGCAGACTGGATGGGCCATGTGGCTCTTATCTGCCGTCACTTTCTATGTTTTAATGTTTCTATGATAAAATCCCCTCCGAAATTCAACTTGGTTTGGCCCAGGTGCAACTTTCCACCTGGATTTCAATTAGTTTTAAACTTCGGATTCAGTTCTAAATTCCTTCTGCAAAATGCAATAAATGATAAGAGCCCATATATCTGAATGTAGAAAAATGTGTCACTTATATCGTATCACCCAGCCTTAAATCTAAACTCGCTTCAAACACTAGACTTTAAATGAGCTCATCTGTCACATGAAGCTAAACTGAATGTATGATGTAACCATCAAATCTTGTGTAAAATATGATACACAGCATCATCCAAGTGGAGACATAAAAAGAAATGTTTTGCTTTTACTGGTATTTTCTGAGAATATGATACGCGCTGATTTTGGATGTACTTGCAAGCAATCCTTCATATTTTGCAATGGGACATAGCAGTGCACCAGTGCAACAAATATAAAAGCCCTCATTTCTTACTTAATGCTTCTCATGATTGCTTCTCTGGGGTCGGAACACAGCCCATAATCCTATAACAAAAGTCTTCTCTAATATAAGCGATAATGGTAACTCTGCTAAACCTTTGTAACACCATAACATTTTCATATTAAAAGTAAAAAAAAGTAATACTGTTCCTGCCCACAATCTCAAAACCAGACCACAACTAATTCCCATTCATCCACACATCTCACATCACTCCAACATGCACCTTCTCAATTTACTTTCTCTACTTCTCCTACCCACTTTCAACACACGTCTCTCTAAACTACTAATCCCTCCCCAGTATCCTATTTATACTGCTGCCATCATTATTGACATTCCTTTAGTCACATTCAATCACATTACTTAACCTGCCAAGTCATAATCTAGGTCTCCATTTATTAAAAACCAAAAACAACATAAACTATATAGGTCCCAGAATAATCACTGATCACTTTGGACTTGAGCTTATCCTCTGCTGTCACTGTGCTCAGAGCAGAGATTCAAAGCAGATAACCAATAACACTTGTGTTCTGCACATGCTCAAACTGGAGCTGTGGCCAAACTACTGGACAATGGAGATGCTGGCCTCTGGGCACCAGCCCTGAGGACGGCACGTCCCCATTGTATCTGGCAGTCTAGTCACTGAGCCTGCAGACGACTGCGATGGGTCCGTGATGCAGGGAGCTCAGATGGATCAGAAGCTACAGGACCGATACCCTGAGCTCCCTGCATCCATTTGATGACGCCAGTCCAATAGGTGCAAAGCTAATTGGGAGATCTGATGGAAATCTCCCAGCAACCTGCATGCGATGGCCTGGAGGAGGAGAGACCCTGCATGAAATAAGAAAATGGAGGAAAGTATAGTGTTTTTGTGGAGGGAGGAACCAAGGTCAAGGGGGAGCCTGAGGTCAAGGGGAGGCCACCAAGGTCATGACGGGCTCGTGAGGAGCCAGCATTTATCTTATATTATCTCCACTATATTGGAGCACTGCTGCATCTATATTGCATCTATACAATCTAGTTATTCTTTTCATTTGCCTGGTCTCTGTGACAGTGCAAGGGAGAAGTGTTAAAATGTTATAGTCTAGGCATTCCCTATGCAAGCAACCATCTCAAAATGTCCAGTCCCACTTTAACAGGGGACAGATCTTGAGGATTTAGGTAGTGGCAGTTCTGGATACAATGGGGAATCTCCACTGGTACTGCCCTTTAGACCTGAAGTCTGGATCTAATCCTTTACTTACCTTTACAACAATCCTCTGGCCTGTTTCTTCAGAAATAAAACTCTTCTCTCCTCTGTGATCTCTGCAGTAGGAGGAGGATTGTCCTGAGAATCACCAAAGACAGGTAACTATAATCAACTGAATACAGAGATTAACAAGAAAGTATTCTGCATTGTGCTATTGCCAAATTATCCTGACAAACTGCCCTCATTGGAACTGAAGGGAACAGTGCTGTAATTTCAGCCCAAGTGATGGAGAAATCACAAGAGGTAAAAGAATACAGACATCCTATACATTGATCTGCCTAGTCTTATAATAAGTGACCCAACTGTCATTGTCACCACAAACTAATCCCTCCTATTTCATCCTTTGGTCACGCCCAGTGGACTTTATCCTTCCCATAATCATAAATGCTTGCCTGACATTATTACGTTATTATTTGTTTTACTCCTGCTCCAGTTTACACTATCGGTGTTGCTGTTTTCTGACCATGGTATCTAATTGCTTATATCCATCTACCAAGATTACACATTGCTTAATCACATTACATGGAGACCTCCCACACTCTGATCATTTTTCAACACTCATGGTCCAAATGTCATTAACTGTTTCTCCTCTAACTGACAGCAAAGAGCAGTATAGAGGGAACTGTGAGGGGAGTAGGGTATTGAGGGAACAGTAATGGAGAGGAGTATAGAGTAAACAGTGACGGAAAAGGGCATTGAGAAAAAAATTGGAAGATTTGTTCAGAAAGAACATTACTGGATAGCGGTATAGAAGAAACAATGGGGGAGTAGCATATAGAGGGGAAAGTGGCAGAGAAGGGTATAGAGGGAACAATGGGGGAGTAGCATATAGAGGGAAAAGTGGCAGAGAAGGTTATAGAGGGAACAGTGGCAGAGAAGGGTATAGAGGGAACAATGGGGGAGTAGCATATAGAGGGAACAGTGGAAGAGAAGGGTATAGAGGGAACAGTGGATCGATGTGCCAACGCACAACACTACCAAGCAGACCACTACGTACAACGTCCCCCCCAAACCCATTGTGGTTCCTACCTGTCTCAGCCGACTTCCAAGGCGATAGGTATTGCTGCTGTCTCCTTCCTCCCCACCGACACAGGAAACGCTAGCTGAAACAGAAACAACAATTAGCAAGAGCCACCGCCTCCAGAGGGTAAGTGTGTCCGAGCGCCTCACTAGGAGGAAGTGCGTGACTTCACTCCCTGGCTGGAGGGTAACTCGCTTTTACTCTGGCCGGGGGCGCGGGGCTGAGCGTGGTTCTCTCTATGCCAACTGAAGCAAGAGGAACCACCTTACCCACAAAAAGGGGGGCCAAACAACAGTACGGTTTCAAATGGTACTTACCAGCAAAATGGTCCACTCCACCTCCTCCTTTCCTGCAGAAAAGGATAGACAGCCTGGCCTAATAACACAAAACTACGGCCTACTGCCGCTATCCTAACGGGGGACTACCCCCACTTACCAAACAATGCCTCAACGGAGGAACTTTAACCCCTTATAAACTACAATAACAGTCTCTAACAGATTATGCCAGGCCTTACCTTAAGCTACCTAACCACAGGAATGTCACAGAGAAGGAGTAACCGTTACTCGGGGTACCAATGTCAGACCGCGTGTTGTCTAGGGGACACCAACCGTGTTAGGTGTCACGCAAAGGAACAGGGACGAGGTAGGGCTGAAAAGAGTCAGTGCAACACAGGGAACGCTGGGGTGCCGGCCCTGGAATGGAGATCTCAGACTAGGTGCAGGGCACAGGGCCTAACGCAGGGTGCAGGGCCTAACGCAGGGTGCAGGGCCTAACGCAGGGTGCAGGGCTTAACGCAGGGTGCAGGTCCTAACGCAGGGTACAGAGCCTAACGTAGGGTACAGGGCCTAACGCAGGGTCTCAGGGCTTGCGTTTATCATCCGGGGGGGTGTCCCAGCTCTCAGGACTTATGCTCGTTGTACAAGGGGGAGGGGCAGAAGCGTCCCCGTTCTCAGGGCCTATGCTCATTGTACAAGGGGGGGCAGAAGTGGCCCAGCTCTCAAGGCCTATGCTCGTTGCACAGGGGAGGGGTAGAGACGCAGGTCTCACACCCCTGAAATGAGGACTCTGCACCTGGTGGTCTAGAGTAAAAGTGGGGTATGGGGGGTAACCACCTCCTTACCTTGCCTGTCACCCAGGGGCTCAATAGCTCTTTTGCATGGCGCGGAGACTCCTACTAACGAACGCGATCCCTCTTTCCTGGCCATTTTGAATTTGGGCGAGCACAGCTCCCAACCCATGTTGACTACCATCCGTGTAAACGATGAAAGGCTTATCAAAATCGGCGTAAGCCAAGACTGGCGCATGGATGAGGGCTTCTTTCAGCTGACTGAACGCCATTTCTTGTGTTCCACCCCACGCCACCACCTGTCGTTTTATCTCAGTGGATAGTCCTCGCAAGAGATCTGTCAGGGGTCGAGCAATCTTTGCGAAATCCTGAACGAATCTCCGGTAGTAGCTGACAAGTCCGAGAAAAGCCCGCACCTCCGTGACATCACCGGGCGTCTTCCAGTCCCGCACAGCAGCCACTTTCTCCGGGGTGGGCCTCACTCCTTCCCGGGACACCACGTGCCCAAGATATTCCAGGCTGGGCTTCAGGATGTGGCACTTCCGCGGCTTCAATTTCAAACCAAACTTCTCCAGTCGTTGCAAAAACAAATAGAGCCGGGCGAGGTGTTCTTCCAACGTGGGGTCGAACACAATGATGTCATCCAGGTAAATGAGGATGGCCTTAAAGTTGAGATCTCCCAGACACCACTCCATTAGTCTTTGGAAAGTAGCTGGAGCATTAGAGAGTCCGAAAGGCATTCGGCAGAACTCGAAGAGGCCCATAGGTGTCACAAATGCCGTCTTCTCTCGGTCCTCCTCCGCCACGGCCACTTGCCAATATCCACTTGCCAAATCCAGGGTGCAAAAATACTTTGCCTGTCCCAATGCTGCCAGAGATTCTTTAATCCGGGGTAGTGGGTAGGCATCCCGCACGGTGCAGCTGTTAAGCCGGCGGTAATCCACACAAAAACAAAGAGAGCCATCCTTCTTTTTGACCAAAATGATCTGTGCCACCCAAGAGCTTCTGCTGATCACCTGGTTGTCCAGCATCTGTCTAAGCATAGTTTTTACCTGATAAAGCTTGGGTTGTATCTGCCTATATCTCTCTCGGATCAGGTGAGCATTCCCAGTGGGTACCTGGTGTAGGATTTCCTCTGTTAAACCGAAGTCTTCTTCGTGCCTTAAGAACGCCTGTTGTCTCTTCCAGAGGATGTCCTCCGAGCGTTTCACCCCCTCTGCACCTAGTTCGTCCACTGTCACGTCCATTTGTTCCCGAATTATCCTTCCGTTCCAGGTGGGTGTGGGCAATTCTGGTTCTGTCTGTTGCACCTCCATCACCCAAGGTGTCTTTGAATTTGTCTGTAAGGTCAGTTCTTCACTTCCCCTCACGCTGTCTTCTTGTATTGCCACCACCCGTGCCAAAATGGTCTTTGCTGGTATGTGTTGTGGCCGATCACTGAGATTGCACAGCCTGATGGGCACCCATCCATGCCTCACTATGCCCAACGTCCTACCCACCAGAAACTCTTCTCCATCTTTGCCTTGATGTATCAGCTCGACCAGAACCTCCAATCCCTCAATCCATCTATGGGTGCCGATCTCCATGGGAACAACCAGTTCTTGTGGTGGGGGAATCTCCAAGGGTTGTCGACCATTGCGGATGAGTCCCAAATGTCCCGGACCATTGGCGGTGATGCGTCCTTTCCGTAACCGCGTCACCCTCTGGAATGCTTGTTGTACCGGTTTTTGTACTCCCAGTGTCCTCCAATATCCAGGCCACTTCTTCTCAAATAGTTCTTGATCCAAACATTGCAACACGTTCATTCCCAGGAGCACTGGGCCATGCTGTAGTCCCGAGCCCGCGACCACCACGATGTAGTTCACCTCCATCCAAACTACTCCAACCACTGGGATGGGGAGGTTATTGGCTGCGGTGAGTCGAACCCAAGATCTGGCTTTTGCAGTCTGTAGGTTTGGGTAGTCTCTTTGGAAGCAGTCTTCAGACATTGTTGAAACTTGCGATCCCGTGTCGATCAAGCAGCGTGGTTTCACTCCAGCCAGTTCAGCAACAACAACAGGGCACTCCCCAATCAACTCAGCCGAGTTGACCAGCTCTACTGGTCCGTCCCCCTCCACCCCCGCGGTTGGCCCCTTGACCGCGAGGGAACTCAGTTTAAAGGGTGCCCATCCCGGGGACCCTTCTCTGGGCAGTCCCGGGCCAGATGTCCCACACACCTGCACGTCCAACACCGGGGGCCCTCGTCGCCAGTCCGATCGGCTCCTTGAAACCGCCGTGGTCCTTCCCTCTCCCAACTTCGACTCCGGTCTGGCTCACGTCTCTTCATCTGTTGTACCTCCTGCTTCAGCTGAGTCATGTCTTCTCGCATAAGGGACAAAACGTCCTTTAGATCTTTCACACACTCCTGTAGCGGGTGTCTCCCTGCGGGCAGAGTCCCCGCTGCTTGATGGGCTTGGTGATGCGAGACGGCATACGCCCCAAAGTTGTCCTCTCTGTCTCTTGCAACAGCATCTGTAACCACCCGATGATTCGTCAGAGTGTTGTCGGTGGTAGTCCTGTCCCTCAGGATTTGACGCAGGGGAATGTTATACAAGCCCATCACGAACTGGTCCCGTAAGGTCCAATCTGGATCTCCCAGAGCTTGTGCATTCCGGCTCTGCACCTCACGTAAGAGTTCCTGTAGTGCGTTGGCGAACTGTGGAATAGACTCCCCATCACGCTGAGTCCGGGCAAAAAAACGCTGCTTCAGGGCACCCAACAAAGATGTATCTCCGTAGATGTCTTGTAACAGCTTGCAGATGGTGTCCAGCGATGTCCGTTGTTCTACGCCACTCAGCAGGACCGTTCTCCTTGCATCCCCATCTAGAGCCTGTAATGCCAGGTCCGCCTATAGAGCCGAACCTACTTGATACAGTCGTATGGTCCCACGTATCCTCTCCTCCCACTCTGCCAACGCCATGTTCTGTCCATTGAACTTAGACAGATAAGCCAAAATTGCTCCCAGTGGGACCGGCGCTGCCATGGCTCTCATACTGCTTGAGGGTCCCGAGCCGGAACCTCGACCACTGGGTCCCACGTCGGACCCACGACTACTAGGTCCCACGTCGTCTGCTTCGTCTGACGACATCCTGCTGACTACGCCAAAATGTAGGGTTGCCTACTTAGCGATCGATGTGCCAACGCGAAACACTACCAAGCAGACCACTACGTACAACCCCCCCCCAAACCCTTGGTGGTTCCTACCTGTCTCAGCCGACTTCCAAGGGAGATAGGTGTTGCTGCTGTCTCCTTCCTCCCCACCGACACAGGAAACGCTAGCTGAAACAGAAACAACAATTAGCAAGAGCCACCGCCTCCAGAGGGTAAGTGTGTCCGAGCGCCTCACTAGGAGGAAGTGCGTGACTTCACTCCCTGGCTGGAGGGTAACTCGTTTTTACTCTGGCCGGGGGCGCGGGGCTGAGCATGGTTCTCTCTATGCCAACTGAAGCAAGAGGAACCACCTTACCCACAGAAATGGGGGCCAAACAACAGTATGGTTGCGAATGGTACTTACCAACAAAACGGTCCACTCCACCTCCTCCTTTCCTGCAGAAAAGGTTAGACAACCTGGCCTAATAACACAAAACTACGGCCTACTGCCGCTATCCTAACGGGGTACTACCCCCACTTACCAAACAATGCCTCAATGGAGGAACTTTAACCCCTTATAAACTACAATAACAGTCTCTAACAGATTATGCCAGGCCTTGCCTTAAGCTACCTAACCACAGGAATGTCACAGAGAAGGGGTAACCGTTACTCGGGGTACCAATGTCAGACTGCGCGTTGTCTAGGGGACACCAACTGTGTTAGGTGTCACGCAAAGGAACAGGGACAAGGTAGGGCTGAAAAGAGTTAGTACAACACAGGGAACGCTGGGGTGCCGGCCCTGGAATGGAGATCTCAGACTAGGAGCAGGGCACAGGGCCTAACGCAGGGTGCAGGGCCTAACGCAGGGTGCAGGGCTTAACGCAGGGTACAGGGCTTAACGCAGGGTACAGGGCCTAATGCAGGGTACAGGGCCTAACGCAGGGTCTCAGGGTTTGCATTTATCGTCCAGGGGGAGGGGTGTCCCAGCTCTCAGGACTTATGCTCGTTGTACAAGGGAGGGGGGGGCAGAAGTGGCCCAGCTCTCAAGGCCTACGCTCGTTGGACAGGGGAGGGGTAGATACACAGGTCTCACACCCCAGGAAATGAGGGCTCTGCACCTGGTGGCCTATGCTCGTTGCACGGGGAGGGGTAGAGACACAGGTCTCACACCCCTGAAATGAGGGCTCTGCACCTGGTGGTCTAGGGTAAAAGTGGGGTACGGGGGGTAACCAATTCCTTACCTTGCCTGTCACCCAGGGGCTCAATAGCTCCTTTGCGTGCCCCTAAATAACAGGCTCCTGCTGCCGACACTGACTGTCTTCCTCTTCCGCCCCGTGGGCCTTCTCCTGGCCAACGCGGGGCTTCCGGAGCTTCCGCCCGCCAGCCGCCTCCAGAGAGCAGCTGGGCTTCTTCGCAGTCTTCAACTTCCGCCCGCGGGTCTTATCCCTGCAGCCGCGGGGCTTCTGACATCTTCTCTGTTTCTCCTTCTGTTCTTGACTCAACGGATTCTTCTCGGCGACTGAGCTCCGCTCCCGCTATAACGGCTTTTATGGCGCCTTGCAGGGTTGGAGCTAATGACGCGGCGAGCTCTGTTTGGCTCGCCGTGCCTCCCTGTGATTGGACCGCAGCCGCCACCTCTGATTGGACAGCAGTTGCGTCCACCTGACCTACAATACTGCCTCCCCATTGGTCCACGGTGAATCCTTTCAGATTCACCATGGTCCGCCGGGGAGACAGCCGCGGCTCGCCGGGCGCCGCATCCCGGAACTCAGGAGCGGGTAAGTACCGCTCCATGGAGGGAACAGTGGCAGAGAAGGGTATAGAGGGAACAGTGGCAGAGAAGAGTATAGAGGGCATAGCGACAGAGAAGGGTGTAGAGGGAACAGTAACAGAGAAGGGTATAGAGGGAACAGCAGCAGAGAAGGGTATAGAGGGAACAGTGGCAAAGGGGGGTATAAAGGAAACAGTAGGGAGGAAAGAGCTCTCTTCCATTCCTGTTATGTATTTCCTTTTATGTTGTTGTTACACACATTTTGTGCTTGGCTCACACATGCAATCTCCTATACCTTGATCTAGTTATTGTAATAAAAAGTGACCCAACTGTCATTGTTACCACAAACACGAATCACAAATGACTTCATCCTTTAGTCACACCCAGTGCTGGTTGCTGAAGCACATAGCACATAGCACACATCACGTAATGAAGTAGCCTGCGCAGTACAAAGGAACTCTGTACAGAACGCAGGCGTCCGATGGCTAAACTCTTATGTATGCTGCAGTATTCTGCTAGCACAGAGAAATACTGTCCTGACCTGTCTACCATGCATTTAGCTGTGTTATGTAGAAGATAGCAGGGATAACTTGCCTCGCCTTACATAATATTGCAGAGGCCATTATATTAAAAGCAGTTCTGTCGAGGTCAGAGAGCAAAAAAAAACGGTGTCGTTTTAGGAAAAGATTGATAGTTATTAAAATCTAAATATTTGTGTCTTCCCTTGGGGAGATAGGGAGATTATTCACCTTCCTTCTGTCTAAAAGAAATTAATAATCAATTTTCATAAATCTGTAAAGGTAAACTGTTATTGATTAGAATATGCGTAACACAGGGCAAGATCAAAGGGCTCTGCTTCATCTGATTTACGTGTTGCATCTATACGTCTTCCTAGTCCAGCAAAAATCTTTCCAGTGATATGGAACAATAAAATGCAATTATACAAAATATGGAATTTATATTAAAATTAAGATCATCCAAATGTAAAGTCTCAGATTGTGACTTTGATGGAGAGCTTCAGTTAGCAGAAGTTCAACAAACACAGCAAG
Organism: Limnodynastes dumerilii; assembly: GCA_011038615.1. Taxonomy (NCBI): domain Eukaryota; kingdom Metazoa; phylum Chordata; class Amphibia; order Anura; family Limnodynastidae; genus Limnodynastes; species Limnodynastes dumerilii. The sequence continues at coordinate 235,872 of WWET01000460.1, read as the reverse complement.
CATCTGATTGGTGCATCCGCACACCTGTCTGTTTGTTTATCCTTATGATTCTATTCCAAAGCAATCAGAGAAGGTGAGAAATGTTGGACAAAGAGCCAAGAGTGACAGAGTGTGGGGGAAGCAGCCAGAGTAATCCTGCTTCCAATTCTCTCCTCAAACACTAATGCTCTCTGATAGATTTCATCTTCTTAACAGCAGCCAAAAGCTGACTCCCCTTGTTCTCTTTAATGTCATCACTCTTGAGGGCTGGAACCACATGGAATTTGGGGGTATCTTGCTGAGCGTATGCAAGGGGAAATGTTCTCTGGATCAGTTAACAAAGATGTCTGTCAGTGACGCACACACCCGCTAACCAGTGGAAGGTAACTCTCCTCCTCCTGTAAACTAATGTCATCATATATGTTCATGGAAATTTAAACTGGTCAGAAAGTAACAGTATTGGACTTATCTGTGGAAAAAAAATATTTCGTTTTATTTTTAAACATCTTATACAAGGTTTTACACACATCACAACTTGTTCATTCCAGTGGCATACTGGGAATTATCATATATAAAAAAAAATGCAGCTGTTAATGTAAAAAAGGCATTTAGGTAAAATGTTTACAAATGGAGGTCCAGATTCACAGTTACGTAGTTTTCGTCTTACGTACGCTGTTTTAAGAATTGAGCTACAATGCATGCGTAGTAGCTTATTTATGCTATCTATGTACCATTACTGTAGATCTAAAGACCGCGCTTATACAATCTACGTACAGAAATGGTACGCAGATAGTGTAAATAAGCTACTACGCATACTTAGTAGCTCAGTTCTTAAAACAACATACGTAAGATGAAAACTGCGTAACTGTGAATCCGGACCAAAGTCATTTACAGTTATGAAGGTTAGTTTTCATTTCCTGAACCTGCAAGTGGAAGAAGCATGGAGATAAAACATAAGGGATGCAGTTGCCAACATGAAGGGCTGGTTTTTGAGAATGATGAAAGTTTCATTTCGGCTGCATCGTTACTGATTGCATTTTAACTATGAAAATCTACATTCCGCAACAGGTACCATTTGGAAAAAGGCCCATTTTCAAAAATGTACCCATTCTGTTTAGGGTCAGGCTACAGAGAGGGGAGGTTAGGGGTAGGCTGTGGGGTAGTTTTAGTTAGGGTCAAGCCGTAGTTAGGCTATTGGAAGGAGGGTTATAGGCTAAATAAAACTTACCTTTCACTGTTCCGCTATTTGAAACTCGTGCGGTCGCAGGGTCCATCTCTTCATAGGGCAGATTGCTGAAAACCGACAGTAGACTGCTGCGAATCTTTTCTAAGCAGCAAACCACTTCCAGACATAATGGGGTGTAGCTTATTGGTGGGACCACAACATTTATGCCAAGTAAGTAAAT
>WWET01000460.1:220919-234163 GCA_011038615.1 Limnodynastes dumerilii | reverse complement strand
ATATATATATATAGCAGTGGCAGTCAGCTATTATACCAATGTGCTTATGGTTTTGATTAATTTGCCCACTCTACCATGAAAAGTGTAAGGACTAATGCAATGGTTGTCTCACACTATTCCAGCACTGCAGAAGTTAAGCTGCCTGCTTTTATTTCAGCCCCTGGACAGGCAGTGGGATTCAGTGCAGTTCTGGCCCCTCTATGATTTCACATTGCATCTGCCGGCAGCTGGAAGTGATTAAGCTTTGGAATTAAACTGCAAAGTTGTGCACAGGGCAGGACACAGCATGCAGCCTTTATTAAAATAAAACACAAACGGATTAATCTGGCTGCACTGGTTAAAGGTCAGGTGTGTGACACCATGTCCGCTTCGGGTGGCTAAGTATGGAGGGCAGGGTGAATCACCTTGTAACCAATATTTCTTGAATAATTACTGCTTGTAAGAATTGAAGTATATGGGACCTATAAATGTACCGATAATACAGAGATACTTTTATTCTACAGCCTTATTGCTGAACTGGCAGACATACCTTTGCTGCGACACATTACCTGCAAAGAAATTATATATATACCTGTATAACTGCACACATGTCCTGCCAGAAGAAGATAAGAGATGGGGCTGCATTTATTTTTATGTATGCTGCAAGGTCCTAGCTATCTTCTTTCTTATGTTCCTCCCAGACAGAGAGGATAAGTATAATGGCTGTCTTTAAAGGAATGTCATTATATAATGGTGATCCACTAACAGACAAGAAAGCTTTTCACTGCTAACTGGGATTTACTAAAAATGTGAAATGATACAATTCCATCACCATATTTGGTACTTCAGCTGGCGCATTCATGGTGTCTTCCTTTAGTCTTTCCTGTGGTGATGATAGATAGATAGATAGATAGATAGATAGATAGATAGATAGATAGATAGATAGATAGATGACGTGCAGATAAATGGTCTGTATGATTGCTGATCTGCGCATAAGTTTTAAACCAAACCCACACTGTAAAATTTAAATCTCCCTTCTCCCCAATTTGTGTAGGTGCAGTGGAAGACCTTCCCAAGTTGAATGGCTCTCCTATCTGACAGACAGAGTCCTTAGTGATAGGAGATATGCTTGTAAATAGCACGTAACATTTGCGTGTGTAAGTCGGGTGTCGAACGGAGATCTGGATAAGGCCCTATCTCTTTAGTAAATAGAGTCCCAAATTCTTAGATTTTCTGCCCCCAAAGGAAACAAAGATGGCGATATTATTACAACTACAGCCCCGCCACTGAAGCTTTATTAAATGCAAAGAGGAAAGTAAGAGTGTAAATATGAAGAAAACACGCGTTGTCTTCATAGGTTTATCGTCTCTCAAGTTCAGAAATAGACCCAGCAGATCCTAAACAGCAAGATATGCCAGTAATTAAAGGAATTCCATATCCTAGCAGAAATTACAGGTACCAGGTCATGATGGTACTCATAGCTAACCAAAGAGCATAGATACATAGAATATAACAGCAGATAACAGCCACATGGCCCATCCAGTCTGCCCAGTTGTTTATTTAATACTATACTGATCCTAGACCCTATTTACCCTCAATTTAATTTGAGATTTAGGATATCCTTATATTTATCCCAATCATGTTTAAGCTGTTCTACTGTGTTAGCCTCAACCACCTCAGATGGGAGAATATTCCACTTATCTATCACCCTTTCAGTGAAGTAATTTTTCCGCACATTTCCTCTGAATCTACCACCCTCCAGTTTATATCCATGTCCTCGTGTTCTATTACACCTCTTCCTTTGAAATATGCTACACTCCTCTAGCCAGTCACAACCCTTGATGTATTTGAAAGCTGCTATCATGTCCCCCCTCTCCCTTCTCTGCTCCAAGCTATACATGTTTAGTTCCTGTAGCCTTTCTTGGTATGATTTGTGACACAGGCCATGGACCATTTTAGTTGATCTTCTTTCACAGTCTCTAATACATATTGCAAGAAGAACTCTAGCTCCAGTGCTGATATGAGCAGGACCCACGCTTTTATGCACAACTAATAACACAAGACAACCCAGTCATACTGACTCCTGGCGTAGGTGGACCCCATTCTAAAGGCAACCCCTCTGTTGTTCTACCAGTCTTCCCTGCCTAAAGTTACTAAGTTAGTGCTGGTTGCAATAATATGGGTCATTTATTGAGGGGATTAGGGGTATTTGCCACCATTATACAAATGATGGTTGCCAACTCTCCCTGAATATCAGGGAGTCTCCCTGAAGAGCTAGTAATCTCCCTGACTCCCTGAAGTGTTGGGCAATCTCCCTGAAGCTGATTCAGTTACAGAAGTCATTGCGGTATGATGACAAAATTTAGAAATTGTGTCCTATTTCCTTGCATTAAGATCTATGGAGGTGGCAGATGAAGAAGTAATTGATCTCCTATACAAAGTATGTTCAATAAATACTGCAAATATTTATTCAGTCACATTTTAACAATCAATAAATACTGATGCTGCTATTCTTATTTAGAAATTGTTTGCCTGGCAAATGTGAACCAAATGAACCAAACTAGCTAAAGCTTTTAATGGGTGGAGCTATTCGTAGGACACACCCCTTTGACACTACAGGACACACCCCTTTGGTGCAGCCTTGATAGTGCTATCAAAGTGATATCAAAATCTCCCTGATATTCATTTGCAAAAGTAGGCAACCATGATATAAATATGCCTCTAGCTGGTGTATTGCTTGTGACCATAGAAAACCCACACACTTCTTTAAAGAGAACAAGACACCCCTCGGCCTCCTCCCCTTCCCAACATACAGACACTCACACTCCTCTGCAGTCTCTAATGACACATACTTTATATGCAAAAAAGCAAAGATCAGGACCATTCTAAGCATTTTATATATTTTACAGATTTAAAATAACTACCAAAATGTGATATTCTTCCAAATAGTAAATTTAAGTACCGCAGGAGAAATGTAAGTACATTGAAATGTAACATAAAAGCACATTTTCTTTTCTCATTGAAGCCTGTAATCTACCTGGAAGAGAGAAGACTTCCAGACACAATAGATAATGATAATGGTTTTAGAAACACAAATGTAAAAGGTATTTGTAAAAATAACATATTATACATCACCTGAGACTGTGTGTACAGGCTAAAAGCTTGTTGAACAGACACTGACACAGTTAATCAGTTGTGAATCTTTGGTGTGAGGGAGTTTCAACTTTTGATCATTATTTCTTCAGCATTTTGAATTCTAGCCAACATATTTTATCATATATATATCCCTTTGGACATTAAGTACAATATCTTAACATTGCTAGAGCATCAATCGTAGACAATAATCCCATTTTGTTTATTTTTTGGCTCTGTTCCAAACTACAAAACTAAAATTTTGGCAGTAAGAAGGATTTCATCTAATAATCTTACACTGAAGCACAGTGATGACACAGGTTTTTTTTTGTAGGAGTAGGAAATAGGAGATCCTGACATGTTTAGTACTTATGAAAAGCAGCTAAAACAAAACTACTTTTCTTTATAAAAGAGAATGGTACCAACCTGCGCTGCAAGGAATGGGTGGATAAAGATGGTTATTTCTGCGTATGTCCTAAAAAGGACAGAAAGGGTTGTAGAAAAGCCTCCCTGACTCTCCCAAATAATCCACCTGATAAGGAAATAAGTAAATAAGTAAATGCAGCAACTGAAAAACATTTGATACAATACAAAATACAGTGAAAAGCATTTTGCAAAGCTGACTTTGTCTGGGTAAGTATCAGAACAACAGGATCTTGCTAGGATGCAGTCAGAACCTCCAAAAACAGCATAAACACTCAATGCGGGGGATTGGACCTCTACCCCACTGCAGAGCCAATAATATAGCAACAAATGTCTGCAATATTATTGTCCAATGGCCAGTTCCAAAAAGGTCTCATGTACACCAATAATATAAGAGAAGGCTTTTGTTTAATCCATAAGATGTAGTATTAATATGAATATGTAAACAATGTGGTCAAATAGCCCAGCAGTTGCATTGGCAATAGCCACTTATGTAATGGTATCTGAGGGCCTGATCCAGAACTACATTGCTGCCGATCTGCACATGCGCTGGGCAGATGTTGCCCGGAGTAATCCATTTTTCTGGGAGCCCTGGATCGGGCGTCCGTAACTACGGATGAAGGGGCGGGCAGCTCTGTAACTACGCTGTAGTTACGGAAGCTAGGAGGGGGGAGGTAGGGAAATTAGAAAGGGAGGGCTGGGTTAGGACATTACAATCTTGTGGCCAGCGTAATTACATGCTGTTACGCTGGCGGAAGTTAGGGTAGCCTTCAGCCGGCGTAACAGTGTGTAATTACGTTGGCCACAGGGGCACCAGAGCTATGCTGGCTGTACTTACAGACAGCGGCCCTGCGTAGCTCTGGATCAGGCCCTGAGTGTCAGTACTCCTCTCGTTCTCGATTCTCCCCTCTTCCAACCCCTCACCCCGGTTACTGTTTTTGTAGGTTCTGACTGCATCCTGGATCCTGTTGTTCTAATACTTACCCACACAAAGTCAGCTTTTCAAATTGCTTTTCACTGTATTTTGTATTGTCTCAAACATTTTTCAGTTTCTGCATTTACTAATGTACTGTCTTCATTTTCTACTAACCCCATTAAATATATATTTGCTTTAATTGGCTATCAGGTGGGTCCTTTGGGAGCGCAGGGTAGACCTGTTTTTGTTTTTTTATTTTGAGTGGGGTATAATGTCAATGCCTTTTCTTGAAAATCAGAGCATATCTTTTCATTTTGATAGTAGTTTCTAAATTGCTTCCTGAGCACAGCCATATTTCTGTGGATGTCTGTCCCATTTTGCAAGTTAAGCTAGATATAACAGTCCTCTCTGGGAGAGACTGTACCACGGGTATCCTCAGTGCACGAGGTACCCACACCTGAATACCCTGATGAGATTCTCCATATTGGAACCAGACCAGACTCCCACTGATTGCTTGTAGCCCAGGGAGGGCCAGTTACTGCATGGAAATGTGAGCCCAGTCATTTTTACCAGGGACAGACACCCTTTAGGATCAGAGTAGGTTGGTGCCTGAGTTACCTGCACCATAGAGTTGCAACATGGTTTTCTGATTCCATGGACTCATCTATTGGCTTTATATCAGAGTTTATATTCTCATATTGTGGCTGTATTTGCAGTTATGACATGCATGACATGCTAATTCACTCTGCTATTTGCCATTTATTGAATCTCTATGGGGGGCTTTTCAATATTTTTGTCTAATTAATGCTGTTTAATATATTATTCCTTTATGGAACTGATAAATAAATATTTGAGTAAATGTAGCACCATACTGCTTGTATTTGTGCTTTGTTGGAATTCGGTTACTTTAGAAGTTGAGACTGAGTGCACCACCACAAACAGTCACTTGGGGCCTGATCCAGACCTACGCTTGAGAGCGGAGCGTATTACTGCTGCAGCGTAAAAACTTTCACTCCCACGACACTCCCCTTACCTTCCTTACATTACGCCCGCTGAACCCTGCCCTAACTTTTCCATGTGTTCGTACGTATTTTCAGTCTGAAAATTCAGAAGGCCTCTCTTTGGCAGAGTTTAGTGTACCTATCTCCCCCTCTATCCGTAAGAGCTATATGTTCGATGCCAACTATCGTGGCCAGATTCGGGTCGTGTAAATGATAAGACTTGAAGTGTTTGTACAATGTATGTGTTCCTAGGCTTTTAGAGATGTTCCTCCGATGCTCACGAAAGCGGTCTTTTAATTTTCTAGTGGTTCTGCCCACGTACTGCAGGCCACATGGGCACTGCAGCACGTAGATAACAAAACTAGTTTCACAGTCGATGTAACTCTGTATTGGGGCAGAAAAATCTCCGGAATGTGATTGGATGCAGATGGTGTTGCTCTGTATTTGGGAGCAGGTTAAACATATGTTCCTATTGCATTTATAGCAACCCTTCTTAATATTACTATTTTGGGATTTTTTGGAGCCAATTTTTATTCTACTTGGGGCCAGATAATTACCCAGGTTTTTATTTTTCTTATAGATGATATGGGGCTTTTCCCCCACCAAGGACACAAGATTAGGGTCCTGTTTTAATAAGTAAAAATTGCTGTTGAGAATTCTACCAAGTTGCTTAGACTTACTATTATATTTGGTAATGAATGGTATCCGTTCCGAATGCATATCTAATTCTGATTTCTCAGTCTTGTTTCTTCTCTCCCTGGGGATCAGTAGATCTGTTCGATCCAGATCCTTAGCTCTATCGAGGGAATTTTGTAGGAGCTCATCTGGATAACCCCTGGTTTTGAAATTGTCCATTAATTCCCTAGCTTGAGACATAAATTCCCCATCATCCTCACAGTTCCGCCTAATGCGTGTGAGTTGGCCATAGGGTATATGTTTAACCCAAGGCCGATGATGTCCACTCCGAAAATGCAGATAATTACACGCATCGGTAGGTTTGGAGTAATTCTTTGGGATAACTTTATCTCCATCGATGGTGAGGGTGATATCCAGGAAGTCCACCCTTTGTGTATCGAAAGTGGCAGTGAAAATCAAATTATATGTATTGGCATTTAAATAAGATAAAAAGTGCATAGCTTCCACCTGTGATCCCTTCCAAATTATAAAAATGTCGTCTATGTACCGCACATAGCGCACCAGGTTCGCCCCGAACTGGGACTGTCAGATCATGTGATCTTCAAACATGCCCATGTATAGGTTGGCAAAGCTCGGGGCGAACCTACTGCCCATGGCGGTACCGACGGTCTGTAAATAAAATTCATCTCCGTACAGAAAATAATTACGTGTTAATATAAAGTGGATACCTTCCAATAGAAACGTTCTAAGATTAGTGTCTAATTCCGGGTCCTGTGCCAAAAAGTGATCCACACCCTCCACCCCTTTCAAGTGCGGGATGTGGGTACAGAGTGCTTGTACATCAAGTGTAAGAAAAGCAAACTCTGGTTCCCAAGTGATGTTCTGTATAAAATTGAGAAAGTGGGTAATGTCCTTAATATGTGACCTGAGATTAACAACGTGTTTTTGAAGGTGCACATCGACGAAGGCCGACAAATTGGATGTGAGGGAACCTATGCCCGAAATAATGGGACATCCCGGGGGTGCTGTGCGGGACTTGTGCACTTTGGGCAGGTGATAAAAAATGGGAGTGACTGGATGTGCAATAAACAAAAAATTTGATTTTCAGCTGTGCACAGTTTTTATTGTTTTATTTTTGTTTAGTTCTATATGGTTATTTTTTAACGTTTGCAATAAACCTTGTTTCTTTAATGTCACTGCTCGACATTGTTTTATATTTGATACCTAAAAAGTGGTGAATATTACCTTTACAAATATTCTTCAAACTAAATGTAGCACCATACTGCTTGTATTTGTGCTTTGTTGGAATTCGGTTACTTTAGAAGCTGAGACTGAGTGCACCACCACAAACAGTCACTTGGGGCCTGATCCAGGCCTATGCTTGAGAGCGGAGCGTATTACCGCTGCAGCGTAAAAACTTTCACTCCCACGACACTCCCCTTACCTTCCTTTCATTACGCCCGCCGAACCCTATCCAAACTTTTCCATGTGTTTGTACTTATTTTCGTAGCGACGAGCTGTTCGTAGCGGCCTAAGCACGCCCATACTGTACAATTTAAATGGCCCCCCTGCCTACATTCCTTAACTCCAGCGTCCATACTAACTTCGTACTATGAACACGCACCGACATCGGAAAAAACGCAAACAATACGGACACCAGAATCGCCGCTATGAAAAGGTCTTTGGTACGACCGGAAGTTGTCACTATGCACATGCGCAGTGCGTTTTTTCTGCCGTTTTTCCGCTTACGATCAGCGTACGTTCCCATGCGAGCATAGGTCTGGATCAGGCCCTTGGACTCTACCTATTGGGTTCAACTTTTTGTATTCCTTACTCTGTGGGTTTTTTTTTCTGTTGGAGATTCTATAATATAAATAGGTAAAATAGCTTACTAACAAAGGGCCTGATCCAGACCTACGCTCGTGTGCGTTTTTACGGCAGTCGTAAAACTAAAAACTGCTATTTGAACTTACTGCGCATTCGCAGGGCAGATGTTACGCTCAGAAATTCTGAATGTAAGGGGACCTTGAGTGTACCAGCTTCGTAACACCGTTCGAGGGGGCGTGCCTGCCATACGAAACACTGAGGGCGGGGTAAGGCATTTAAATTCTACAGTATGGCCGTGCTAAGAGTCGAAACTACGCAATGAGCTTACAGACGCCCGTGGTTATGACCAGAAAAGTTAGGGTAGGGTTTGCTGGGCATAAGAAGGCAAAACTAAGTACGACCAAGGGGAGTGCCGAGGAGAGTGCATCGTGGGTACACTGACGTAAATACGCTACGCACATGAGCGTTTCATGAGCGTAGGTCTGGATTAGGCCCAAAGTCTTTCTCTTGAATAAACCATGAATGTTTAGGAGATACATCCACAAATCAGTTATCTGTCTGAATTTGTAAGGTATTGTAGACTAATTTTTTTGGTGGTGGGGGATGACAAAATACTGCTACACTTCTTTATCACAGAAAATAATCAAATTATCTGAATGGACACACAGAGGGGTTTAATGGAATTCATTGCCTTTTATTGCACATTATATAAATAAAGATATTTACTAAGGGCCAAAATGCTAAAAATGGTGTTTTAAAATGAAATATATCTCACCCTTTGTTTTATATTTAAAGAATATAGATAGGACTAATTTACTAAGAAACAGTTATACAATTTACCATAATAAGAGATTATTGAAGAGACTGGATTCCTATAGCAACAAGTTTAAAATAGGTGCTATTCACACTGCTGCTTTGTAGAAATTCAGCTGTCACCATCCACATTTACTCAAGTGTGGTTTGAGGCTGCACTGGTTTGAAAGGGCAAATGGCCATGTTAAACCCATGAAAACAACATTAGAATAAAGCCACCAGATCATGGAACAAAAGGTAAATGCTTCTTTCTCAGAAAGAAATCTTTAGCAGAATCTCATTTTAATAATATTTTTTTTTGTACTGCTTCACAAACCTGGATTCAGTGAGCAATGCTCTACTTTCACTTCTACTTCTATCAGGTTGGTGGAAAGTGTTTCTCCACGTACCACATCTTGTCAAAAAAGCAAACAAACCCATTTGCTTTCAAGTGGGATTTTTGATGTCATAGCTGCTGTTTTTCATACCCCCCATTTGTCCTGATTGCAGCAGGACAGTCTCGATTTTGGGTGACTGTCCAGCTGTCCTGGGTGCCTTCCAGTTTGTCCTGATAAGTGAGCTATACCGGAGGGTTTTTTTTGTGTTTTCTTAATTTACTATTTGATTTTTTCCCTGTGCGGCATGACAATAGGGGTGGGGCTTGGGTGTAATGGAGGCAGAGTTTTGGTGGGATGGAGGTGGAGCTTGTTTGTCCCGTTTTCCATCTCCAAAAAGTTGGGAGGTATGGTTTCATGTTTTGTGAATAATCCCCCTAATCCATTAGTAACCTGCAATGGAACAAGCAATGCTTCAAGTGCTAAGCACATATATATTGCTGACTGTCTTAATGCAACTCATTGACAACTAAACTAGTTTATACCAAAGTATTTTTATTTTGCTTATTTAATTTTTTGTTTCCATAAAATTTTCAAGTTGAAGGCTGAATTCCCTGATAACAGAACAGGGTCAATCAGCTAAAAATAATTCAAAGAACAAAAAACTGAAATAAGCAATAAAGCTGTCACCATCTCATGTCTTCCTAAAACACATTTGTATGTCTCTTATGTGGTAAAAGTTGCTTGCATAATGAAATAGTTCTTAATACAATCATGTCTGTTTTTTGCTATGTAGGAATTATACTTTCAATACATCAATTTGGGTTTCATTTATTCAAAGGACAAAAATGAACAAAAAAAAAACTAATCTAAGAACTAATAATAGAGATAATTACTAATAGTTACTAATAATTAATTACCTATATCTGTAACCAAATAGAGATCCACATTGGGATCTTTCCCAGGTATGAATTCTTGTTCAACTTCTTGGCTCTTTTGCACATTAACAGAAAAGGAAAGCTAGAGGTGTCAATGAAGAAGAGGACTGCCATGGACAGGTAAGCTCTGTAGCTAGCTTTTCCCTGCTCTTCTTCAATCTTTTTGACACTGTCCCAATAGGAAACCATAAGGACAGTGGGCCTGATCCAGACCTACGGCCGCAAGCGATCGTACGCCGATCGTGAGCGTAAAAACGGGCAAAAAAAACGCACTGCGCATGTGCAGTATGACAACTTCCGGTCGTCCGAAGGACCAGGGTCAATCAGCTAAAAATAATTCAAAGAACAAAAAACTGAAATAAGCAATAAAGCTGTCACCATCTCATGTCTTCCTAAAACACATTTGTATGTCTCTTATGTGGTAAAAGTTGCTTGCATAATGAAATAGTTCTTAATACAATCATGTCTGTTTTTTGCTATGTAGGAATTATACTTTCAATACATCAATTTGGGTTTCATTTATTCAAAGGACAAAAATGAACAAAAAAAAAACTAATCTAAGAACTAATAATAGAGATAATTACTAATAGTTACTAATAATTAATTTCCTATATCTGTAACCAAATAGAGATCCACATTGGGATCTTTCCCAGGTATGAATTCTTGTTCAACTTCTTGGCTCTTTTGCACATGAACAGAAAAGGAAAGCTAGAGGTGTCAGTGAAGAAGAGGACTGCCATGGACAGGTAAGCTCTGTAGCTAGCTTTTATCTTCTCTTCTTCAATCTTATTGACACTGTCCCAATAGGAAACCATAAGGACAGTGTGAAACACAGGAAATAAAAATCTTTGTGCAAGATAGATAAAGTCAAATTAAAGTTTTGTTAACATTTTTTCTATTTCTCAACTTTACAAATGGAACTACTTACCCGTATATTATTATTCATTCTCATGGGTCTCTCAGTCAATTAATAGCTAAACAGGGTGCAGTAAAAGTTGATAAAACATGTTAATGTCTAAATACTTTAGTACTTTAGTTTCTGGATGCAGTAGGAGGTAGCGTTCAGTTAAACTGATTGCCTGCATAGACTGTTCCACCACACCCCCTGTGTGGGAAGCAAAATGCTGCTAATTGACCTAAAAAATGTGGCAAAGGGATTTGGGGTCTGGCTGTGCAGCTGAAGAAGCATCTTGTGGTTTCCATTTAATTATGAGGATCACCCGGCTTTGTCTCAAGGATCTTTATAGTCAGGAAATGAAAATGTGGGGGAAAAAATTAAAAGTGTCCGCTGTCTATACTGCAGGGAGCCACAGTAATCATTTCATTGTTGGGAATTCCATCTAGCATTAGAGAAGATAATCATCAACAGTATTATCTTTTATTGAAAATATCCAATATATCTGTAATTATTATATTTCCTCAATTATGTGAAACGCCCAAATGCTTACAGCTCCCAGGCAAAAGATGCTTCCTTTTCTAAACCCAATACTGTATAAACATAAAAGATGAATGAGTCCCAGGAATTTACAGTACATTGATCTGTAAGAAAAGGAGACAACTTTAAACAGGAAACACTGTTTCATAAAAGAACTACAAGACCACCACATATGCTCCTTAAGCTGTCCTTTGCTTTGCATATACTCAAATTGTAACAACATAAATATAGTTATTTATTAACAGGCTTTTACATAGCATGATTATATTATGTAACATGACTGGGTGGAAAATAGATAGACTAGGTGGGTAAGAGGGCCCTGCACACGCACTTACACACTATAGGATTAAAATTTAGGGACAACATAAAAAGAAATAAAAAAAATGACAACAAAAACATATACATTTATAGCATAAGAAATACAGGCTGCTAGGGTGGGATCTGCAAGCATACTCCTATTACCACCCACCCTTACCTTTAGCCCCAACCAGACCATTTTCTAATAGGCTTTCATATACCTAAACAAAATTTCCCCTAGATACTTTTTGAAGCTTCTACTGATGAATGGATTTAAACAGTTTAAATTAAAATGTGAGATGTGAGTTCTACTTTGACGATAATACCAAAGTTCCAAAGAAAGAAAGAAAAATGTATTCACATTGTGTTATTTTGAATCAATATCTTTTTAATAACAATCTGTGAGTGGTCTGTGTGAAAAATTATATAAATATACAGGAAAAGAGTTCTTCAAGTGACAAAGCTAATTCAGCCTTCTCCTAATTGAGTATGTGTCAGTAGAAATCTATATTCTGGAGGAAAATTATCCACTCTAAAATGTAACTGATAAAGAAGTCTGAACGCATATAACCAAGAACAGTTTGTAAGGCATTAACTGATTAAATAATAGGAAAGAAATGGGCTCCACACTGGGGTCATTTACAAATCTGCACAGCTGAGCAGTGGTAGTAAGGTTACCACCCATCCAGGATTACTCCAGACAGTTTGATAATTGAAACTTCATGGGGGGCTAAACAAAATATTATTCCCAGACATTGTATAGTCACATACACAATGCATGAACCACTGTTCCCAGGCACTGTGTATGCTATGGCAGCAGCAGCAGCTCACAGATCAGCAGCGTAATATTGACGTGATCTAAGGTCATGTCAGCGTCATTGACAAAACAGAGCATTCCATGGAGGATGGAGCGAGAAGACAACAAAGGTAAGAAAAGGTGAATAGCTTATTAACAATAAAAAAAGAGAACTGTGGAAGAGGAGTTGGATAGTAAAGGCAGAGGGGGAGAAATTGTGACAGGAGATAGATAGAGGAGCTCGGAAGACATACAACGGCACAAAGAAGGACAGGAGGCAACAGGGGCACAGAAGATGACTGGAGACACATAGAGGAGGACAAGAGGCATACAGAGGCACAGAGGAGGAATAGAGATATACAGGGGCACAGAAGAGGAGGATATGAGGCATACAGGGGCACAGAGAAGGACTAAAGACATACAGTGGCATAGAGAAGGACTGGAGACATGCAAGGACACAGAGGAGAACAGGAGGAATATAGGGGCACAGAGAAGGAATAAAGATATACAGGGGCACAGAGGAGGTGGACAGGAGGCATACAGAGTCAGAGAGGGTGACTGGAGACATAAAGGGGCACAGAGTAGGACTGGATACATAAAGGGACACAGAGAAGGACTGGAGACATAGAGGGGCACAGAGGAGGACAGTAGGAATACAGGGGCACAGACGAGGACTGGAGGAATACAGGGACACAGAGAAGGGCTGGGCATATGCATACAGGGGAAGACAGCAGGAA
>WWET01000460.1:190549-217833 GCA_011038615.1 Limnodynastes dumerilii | reverse complement strand
CTCATCTTCCATTTGGCCGCCCAATCCTCCAGTTTACTCAAGTCCCTCTGCAAGGACGCTACATCTTGCTCAGATGCTATTACCTTACATAGTTTAGTGTCATCTGCAAAAATGGAAAACTCGCCCTCTAAACCATCACCAATAATAAATATATTAAAAAGGAGTGGTCCCAGCACAGAACCTTGAGGTACACCGCTTAAAACTTTTGACCAATTAGAAAAAGTTCAATTTATCATAACTCTCTGTTCCCTATTCTCCAACTAGTTTTTGATCCAAGTACAAATGTTGTTTCCTAGACCCAGTTCCCTTATTTTGTGGACCAATCTATTGTGTGGCACTGTATCAAAGGCTTTGGCAAAATCTAAGTAGACCACATTAACTGAACTACCCTGGTCTAAGTTCAAACTAACTTTCTCATAGAAGCTAATTAGGTTAGTTTGGCATGACCTATCTTTCACAAATCCATGCTGATTCCCACTAATAATCTTATTGCAATCAATATAGAAATCCTGTATATTATCCCTTAGTATCCCTTCCAGCAGTTTCCCAACTATTTATGTCAGACTTACAGGTCTATAATTACCCGGTTGTGATCTTATTCCCTTTATTCCCAGGATAAACATTTGAGGTAATTGGCCTTGCCAACCCTCCTGAGTTAACATAGAATATCTGAATATCTGATGGCAGGGAATAAGAAATTTTCAGAAGCAGATTATTACAAACAGGTGGTATCTACAAAATTTAGAGCCTAACATGAAAAAGTAGTTTTTCTGAGGTAAGATGTATGAACAGTTATATATGTGCAGTCACCAGGAGCATTGGTGTTATTCATAAATCTTAGGTGCCATAATTATCTGTTATTAGCCACATATTCTGCCCGGACAAGCATTGTCTAGTCTTCTAAAATATGAGAGTGTGTCATAAACTAGAGACTGGTATGTATGTGTTTAAAATGGCTTTGATTTGTTCGGCTGCTACATTTTATGAGCATTGCTAGATTACAGGTGTATGTTTGTGGAATTATAACCCCTATAAAATATGTTTTTTTCTTTTAATCAGCTCATTTTTTATAAAATAAAAGTAATTTAGCATAGTGAAGCTCCAGGTACTGCTACTTAAATTCACTTCAGCATTTGGTCATCAGGAAGTGTTACCACCTACATTAATAAAAGCAGTTCTGTGTGCAGAAACACACAATACGCTAATTACTCACTCACATACACCATAAACAGGCATTACTAGTGACAAAAATATTAGGTGCGCAATCTTAAGTTCTTACAATCCTAAGTACAATGCAGTAGTTTTTTATACGTTGTTTATTAAACCACTGTTTACAGAAATTACAGCAATTATGAAAAGTGAAAGCTTATTTCCAAGTGTGGAAGAACTTCTCTATCCTTTTTTCCTTTTCCAGCACAGATTTCGACCAGTCCGTTTTGACTGTATGGAAAAGTTTGTCTTGAAACATGGTTAAAGAGGGGACAGTAGGGCTATCTGTACTATCATCTAGGAGCAATAAGGAGATGCTTTTACTTTTGGGAAGTACCACTAGTAATATCACTGTGGGTCGAAAGGAACATGGTTAACTTGCTGAGTCATTGTATATCTCCTCTAACCAGAAACTAGTGGCCATTCCCACATTCAGGTTACCATTGTGGATTGTTTGAGGGGCATGAGTTATGAGTACTGGAACATACTTAGATATAGCTTATTATTTAATAACTACCCTATAAGCCCCATAATGTAATAACTCACCTTTAAAAACCCCAAGGGTAAGTCCTGCAGTGTCTCAAATTTTCAATTTCCTCTGAGGATGACAGCAGCCGCTTTAGTGATTTATTTGATAATTGCCTAAAGGATACAAACCCGACTGGTTTTCAGATGTTAAAGGAGTAGAATGATATGCTCTGATGGAAGTCTGGGTTGTGTAGAAATATTTATATAGTCATATTTTTGTTGAAGTAGCTGCCACACCTTCCTTTTTGTCCACAGGAAAGGGCTGTATCTTACCTCTGCAGTCAACTAATGCAAAAATGCTATCAGATTTGATAAAAATTAATGCTCAAGTAGGAAATTTGTGTATACTAGTCCCAAATCCAGTCTCTCAGGTAGCGTACATCGGCAGTGTGACAGTGATGTCACTAAAACTGATACCCCAGTTTGACTTAGGGCTCTATTTAATAAGCTCAGAAAACTTTATTCCATGAGATAAAGATCATTTTCAGGTTAAAACGACCATTATACAAATAAGAAATGGGTATATAGGGATACACTCAGTATATCCTCAACTCAGAGCTCATTTGTAATTGGGGATCCTTAATTAAACATGTATTCTTTATTAATCACATTTAAAATTATTATAAAACCTACAATCTCATTATAGGGTTTTGAGAGATCAATGGCTCAATGCCAGCGAAATATTAAAATGAAAAAACAAAAACAAAACAAAAAAAATATATGTGAATGACAAGACAAAATCTATGTGCTATTAAAATATTGTGTGGAGATCATTAATTAGCCTCAAACTTAATAATAGATTTGGTAGCTAGCATAATATTAGTAAAGGATTCCCAACGATCCGGCAGTTCGAGATGTATGATAATATTGCACATTTAAGTTGTCAATTGTCGATATGTATATATGTCTTTTGTGGGTGGGAGAGCACCTAAAGGTTTTGGGGAACCTTATATGTTATACAATATGTTATAAAGAAATTTATACCACTAATACCTCAATACTCCCTTACTGTTGTGAGTTTCCTCATCTCGTGCAATCTTAATGGCCGACCTTGCTGTGATCTATTTTTTAGAGAGATATTACTACTGAGTGTGGCTTTGGTGTATTATATTTGAAAGCACCCCCGATCGCCAGTCCACTCTAATGAATGCGGGCCGGCTGATCGCTATATTTAATAAATGTCGGCACGGATTGTTAAAAAATACTGGCATAGTGATGGCATCCAGATTGCCATTTGTGAGTGCTGCCAGACCATCTGGAACGTGCATGCTTTCACAAGTACCTTTTTCTCTTGGTTTCCTGGCTTCCAGATTACAACCAGGACACCAGCCAATCGAAATGGAGGCTGCTGACCAATAGAATGTCATCAACCAGTAGAGGCATTCCCAGTCTACTGGTTATAGCGTCTAGGTTATTCTGCGCTTTCCTGCTCTCTTCACTGATCTTGCCTGTGCTGATCTGTTTTTCTGAGTGTACTCCCTGTGTGCCAGTTATTCCTGTTTCCTTGCCTTCTCTGTATACCATGACTTCCAGTGTGCCTTGCCGGTGAGGGCAGGGTAGGGGAAAGACCATTTGTCGGACCACTGATCCACACGTAAGTGGGATTCCCATCCCACACTGTAAAAATGACATGCTTCCCCAGCCCACCTTAGCGTGTGAAGGGGAAGCACAGCCCAATTGTTCTTAATTTCCATCATACAGAACTTAGTTAGTAATACTAACATAACATATGAGAGTGCATGCGCCCTCCAGTAAAAACTGCCCTTTGCGTGCGAAAGTGGGTAAACGGATGGACCTGTGGATCTGGTCCCAGATGCTATACTAAGAATTAAGCAGACACAAATCAGAAGTAATGGCATTTTTATTTTCGACTTCTGTTGTAAACACTCTCCTAATTGCAAGTCACCCTCATCAACACTCATCTATAAAGTAGTGTATATAGTGCTATTTATATTTATGTCCAAAACATCATATAATTACTTTTGTACTGCATGTTTTATTTATATATTTCAACTGTAAAATGTCAGTATTTTAATTGAATTCTAAAAATAAACATCTGTTATTGCAGTGCCCCTTCTTCATCATTCTAAATGGCGGATCATGGATATTAACAGAACGGAACTGTGATATATTGCACTTTTAAAAATACAAACCATGCACCCAAAAGAATCAACAGATATTTGATGTGTAGAAAACATCCAAGGGGATAGTAATTAAAAATAGATTGAAGCATACTGGCTGCAGCTTCCCTCTGTTCAGCATCTGTCCACAATCTGTCAAAAATGGATCTTGGCCTGGAATATGCACAGACCAATAGTGTGGCAGACACAAAAGAAATGTGTAGCTTAGGCATTCTTTTATCACCAAAATGATGCTGGAACTTGTATAGTAAATATTGCTACATAGGCCAGGGTTTATGGCTTGATGACAGGTGCAGCTCTGAAGAATCTAGAATTCAATAGAAATAGACCACCCTCCTTGTAAGCCCTTTTATAATCACTGGTCTGTCCAGAAATCAATGCTTTGACCTTAGATTCAGTAATATTTGCCAGACTTAATAGTTTATTCTGTGCACTAGCCTCAATTGCGGAGACTAGCGTTGGAAGTTTTAATCCATAACACCACATGCAGGAGAACAGGGCTGCTCTCTAATGTGCGGATAGTATATCCATGCCCAGGACCCCACATTAGGTTTAATACTGGATTGTATGTAAGGGCTTAGCCAATCTTACTGTACAATATAAATGCCTCTGCCCACCCCCACCCCCCCATGCGTATCATGCACATACATAGAGTACGGAAGTCAGCTGATTTTATTAGATCTGGATCAGGCTCAATGTTATAAACATATTGTCCACTTTTTTTTTTATTGACACTTAATTTATATAAACCATATATCTGACTATGGACCGGATCCAGATCTGTGTTCCGTACCTACAGAGGTCTGGAAACCACTACCATGTCACTCCCCTCTCACTTGCAGACTCTAGACGAGATACGTCTCCATAAACCTGCCTTAAGTTATCCGCACAGATCTGCCTTCCATCCACACGCAGATCCATGTGGAATGCTTAATGCTGCCCACAATGTCTCTTCAACATGCCTCACCCTGCCTCCCTTGCAGGGTTTAGACGTGTGGGGGTATGGATCTCCTCACACACGGTATTGCATTCTGTACACAAGTAGATCTGCTATGGGACATCTGGCTCATGCATGCACACTTCTATATGGCTTACATAAGTCACCTAACAGTAATAATTCTAGATCCTGAACTATATTACCTGGAATGCCTGGGCCTTAGGTGGATAAAAGTTCTTGGTCACTACCAGGAATGATGATGGGGGACAGGAAACACTCCTAAGTGTGCAACAGACTTCAGAAGAGACACTGTGCATGTGCACAACAGCAGCATTACAAAACATGTACATGAGCATCCTCACTTGTACTAAAGAAGCATCCTCAGAGTGCTCATCCATACAGAGACGTACACTACCTATGTATTTATAGCTAGCCTTCCAAAGCATAAACTAACATTGACTTCTATATTCCCACTGTCTGAATCCTGCATTCCTCTTATCACTGTTTACTCACTATCCTTCCAGCAATAAAGAGACAAATCGATTTAGCTGATTCAAAATATAATCCATCAGTAAATGATTTAACGGATAAACCACTCCAGAATCAGGACATGGAGCAAAAGAAAGACAACTTGCAACAGAAACAAATGTCACATGTCTATAACTTTATAAAAGAAGCTTCTGGAGGCTTTTGAAGTTCATTCTTCATGGATTGTTCATGGGGATGATGTCTTTCGATACTGATACTGTTAGTTGCCCAGACTACTGTACATTCATAGTCTCACTGCAATCTCTACACATATAATTATATACATATGTATTGTAGCATTACTTCTTTCATTTAATACCTATCATAAACTATTGAGTGTGATCATACCATTTAAATCCACTCACTGTTGCAAAATATCATATTTTCCTTTACTCCTCATTAGCATCATTACAATCTGCATCAATGATAAAATATTATAACAGTCACACAACTAAAAGCAAGACATATGTCAGTGTACAAAAAAAGGGGAATCTCACCACTAAAGAGGAAAAGAGATAGAGAGACACTGATAACAGAGATCAGGAGCTACTCTGGTAAGCAGGTCGATCCCATTCAGTGTGAACTGGACTGTGAGCGTTTTAACACCCATTCACTCTGGAACTCTGATAAGATGCAAATCTTCTTTAATTTATCATCCGCAGACCTGCGCCATCTCTTCATGTGCTTCCATAAATGAATGGCTGCCAGCACTCCATGTATCCACGGCTGCTCTCGTGTAATCTAAGCTATCACCCCTATGCATTGAGGCAACGGCTGCACATTTCATGGAGTATGCAGCCTAAAGAAGTTCCAGACTTACATCTGTACGTTTCCCAACTTAACGGTCTCCCCCTCCTGAATCTTGCTAGCTCCACATACTCTGTGACTTGCATATCTCAGGACCATTCCAGGCACCCCAGCGCTGGATGACTCCACATCAGTATAGCAAGTATATGCATTGTCCGGAGAGTATATGCAATGTACTATGCATGGTTAGATAAGGTAGCGAGAAGAATCTTCTGTTGATTGTAGAGGGCTTCCCCGGTCTTCTGCTTCGGCTCTTCTGCATCTTCTGCGCGGCGCTGACAGTCTCCTTCTCCTCTGCTTTATTGCTGCTCCTAATGACCACTCAGACACTAGGGGGCAGCCTTTTATTTAAATGATGACGTCAGGTGCACTCTGGCCTCTGACGTCCTAGTGACCGAATGGTCATTAGGAGCAGCAAAAAAGAGGAGAAGGAGACTGTCAGTGCCACGCAGAAGAGCAGAAGACCGAGAAGCCCTCTTCAATCAACAGAAGATTCTTCTCATCTAGAAAGGCTTCCCAAGACAGAGGACGACAAACGGTGAGTGATAAAGTCTTTTATTTTTATTTTTACAACAAACTCTACATTTCAGTACACTTAATATAGGACATGGACCAATGGAGGTAAGTTAACACATTAGGGGTTAATATTAGTCAGGGAATATGTGTTTTTTCACACTGACACATTGTTATGTATATGCATATGTTTATTGAACACTGTATTTTTTTTTTACACAGCACACGCAGCGCCACGTGGCCACGCCAAGTCTAACCATGCTGACGCTGATAGAACCACAAGGCTAAGCAATGCACAGCATGGCTAAGGCTTTAAGCCATGCAGCACTCTTTTTTTGTTTTTTAACACACGAGTTGATGCGATTTTTTAAAGGGCTAACCGCGGTGAATTTCTATTGAAAACCACCGCGATTTAGCCCTTTAAAAATTGTAGCAACTCGTGTGATTTGATTTAAATCACAGTAAAATGGCATCTTTCTGAATACCACGATTTAAACCAAAAAATCGCTGCAAAATCGCGGCGAGATAGAACGATTTTAAATCGCAGCATAAAATTGTTTTTTGTAAATGAGGCCCATAGAGTAGTTAGTATAGGTGGCATGGTATGCCCAACCCACCCAAGGACGTTTAAGGGTCATCAACACTACTACCAACTAGATGAGTCTCTACCAGGCAAATTATATAAGATTGGGCTTTTTAACCTAATTGAGGACTAAGGAGCACTTAATCTTATTCAACCAATGCGCATTCAATGTCAGCAGAGTAACGTCTTCCTTTATTACTTGTGCGCCATCTCAAGGAATATACATCAACTATATTAGGCATAGTATTACTCAAGAACAGTCTTGTGCCAATTACATCACATTCAGTATTAACACAAAGAAACACCGTAATTAAGAAGAGACAGATAAAGCAATATAAATTGACCTAAACCCCAAAACTCAAACACTGTATACCCACCATACCTAATAGGTATCACAGTTCATGTCTTTACACCCTTTCCTGCTCTCATCTCTGGTTCTGTGATTAACCTGGCAGGTGTGCTGTTGCCTAGCAACTTCTCAGTACAGCTCAGGCCCCGCACAGGTGAACTCATTATGATCAGTCCAGTTAATCCCATCAGCCTTGCTCTCCAGTGCCAAAATATCAGTCTCACTTGGTTTTCCATGTGTGTTCTTCTCCAGCGTTTTCCTCATGTTCCCTTGTTCTTGGATCCTGCCTCTTGTACCGAGCCGTGGTATATCTGTTCCAGCCTCCATTCCCTGTGCTCCCTTGTTCCTGGGCCCTGCCTCTTGTACTGAGCTGCGGTACTTCTGTTCCAATCTCCATTCCTTGTGTTTTTACTCCAGGTTGTCTGTCTGCCATCCCCAGGCATCAGACAATCCGATTCCCAGACTCCTGTTCAATCCTCATCTTCATCTCAGACCGGCTTCCTCCGATACCCCAGGGCTTATACCTGTTTAGCAACCTGCCGTGGTTTGCAGCCAAGACCATCCCCCACCATCAAGGGCTATGGTGAATACAAGACCACAGTTTAGACTCTGCTTCCAGGTGGTCAGTCTGAATCACCATCGGAGTCCTGGTTGTTTCCCTGTGATTCTGTGACAATAGGATACCTCAGTAATTTAACAAACATTGCTTTTCCTTCCCACCACTTAACTTAAATATTCTTACCTAAACAACTAAGAGGGGAGCTTATAAAAACTCTAAGGCTCAGTGCTTTTTTTGTAAAAACAAAAGGTGAAGGAACTCATCCCTCATCAGCCCTTATTACAGCCCCCCTATAATTTTTCAGTCCTTATTACAACACCTTTTTAATTTTTTATAATTTTGCCCCTTGTAATGTCCAGCCTCCATATGTGCCCCTTTTAATGTCCAGCCTTCATATGTGTCCCTTGTAATGTCCAGCCTCCATGTCTGCCCCTTGTAATATCCAGCCTCCATGTCTGCTCCTTATAATGTACAGACTCCATGTCTACGCCTTGTAATGTCTAGACTCCACGTCTGCCCCTTGTAATGTCCAGCCTCCATGTCTGCCCCTTGTAATGTCCAGCCTCCATGTCTGCCCCTTGTAATGTCCAGCTTCTATGTATGCCCCTTGTAATGTCCAGCCTCCATTGTCTGCCCCTTATAATGTTCAGCCTTCATGTATGTCCTTTATGTACAGACCCCATGTGTGCCCCTTATGTACAGTCTCCATCCTGCCAAATTCTTAGGCCAGAACATCTCTCCTGCCAGTTAGTGGCCTCTTGCGGAGTATGAAACAAAAAAGTAGAGCCATCAGCCACAACACAAAGCTTAGAGAGGTACAACATGGCATATGGAAGTTGCAACTCATGAAGACATCTTTTATCTGTGGTGAACTGAGCTTGAGAGTTCTATATGTCGATTTCTAAGTCCAGAAAATCTGAAACTGGCTGGTTGGAGTTGACCTTTGGTACAGATCAAATGGAGCACTGTATCTCTGCCTCTGAAATGTAGAAGCTTGGCTATAAACATGCGTGGTGACACCCCCAGAACCAAAGCCTGGGATGGAATCCTATGGAAATGCTCCACCGCAAATGGAAATCAGAAAAGGGATTCATTTTAAAAACCCTGTATCAGCCATTACTCCATAAAGGTAACCTGATCATTTACCCCAGCAAGATAGCAAATCTAAGGTTGTTGCAGTGCAGGCGGCCCTCCATGTCAGTGAGCTTTTGTTTGTATTGGGTAAATTCTGTCAGAAAATTAGCAATTAGTCCCGGAATAGGGTCGAGATCCGTCTCTCAGTATCCTAGACCCTTTCACTAGAGTTTAGGCAATGGGCCACTGGCAGATTGCCGACCATATTTTTTTCAATTTAGCCACCGACGCAGCTGCTTTATCTGGCCGGCCCATTGTTGGTGTGCAGGCCCAGGAAATAAGTCGCTGGAAAAGAAAATGCAACTTGCTGAGCGGAAGCACTAGGCCCAGATGAGAGAGAGATAGAGAGAGAGAGCAGAGTATCAAATATATATATATATATATAGATCTAAAAGAAAAGGAGAGTGCCCTCCACTGTAGATCTAAAGGTATATTGCAAGGTGCAGCGAGTGTCACTACCTGGAAACTTGATAATGCAGAAACCACTATGATCGGCCTTCAAGTATGAAGTGATGTTCCCACAAATATAGGCTTTGATAATGCTGAGTCCACTGTTGCAGACAGGGAAGAGAATAATGGAATTCAGCTGTTTTGAAATGGAGCTGTTTGATGGCTCCACCACAATTGACATTGATAATGCAAAATCCACTAGTAAGTGAGAGAGCTCATTAATTTAAGCAGAACTTGAGTGGCTTGAGGTAGTTGTACCCCACTCTCCTCTTTGATAATGCACTGCGAGAAGAAGAAAAAAAAGGGGGGGCTAGCAGCACTCTAGAACACCCCAGCCACTGTACCGGTAGTAAAATCTGCAGGATCTGCTGCTGAGTTATAGTAGAAATCAGTAGCAAACTGTGGAGACCACCAGGGAGGGAGAGGAGTGGACTGCCAACCACCACATCACTGCTGAATGCACTGCAGGATGGCACCCAGAGGAGGAGCTACTTATCACGCCAAGAGATATAATGGCACTCAACTATGAGAGGAGGAAGTCAGTGCATCGATGCAAGAAGTCCGAGAAGAGCCTGGGACTGGAGCAGCCAAGAGCAGAGGAGGAGGCCACAGAATTAGCAGCTCCACAGCGCCACCTGAAGTGCCATCCAAGAGAGGTGAGGAACAGCGCCACCAGCCAAGCCACAGCCAGAAGGAGAGAGCAAATTCATTGGATGTCAGGGAGCCAGGAGTAAGTACACTTTCAGGTGGTGTTTGCCAGAGCCCATGATGGCAGGGATGGACTTGGCTATGCCCCAATAGCCGGTCGCGGCCCTTAGTAGATAGTCCTGTGGGTAAAAAGACTGGAAGACCACCAGAAAAAAGGTCAACAATACAGAACTGAAGCTAGAGAAGGTAGCAGAGTAGTACAGGAGAATAAATAACAGTGACACGCAGAACAACAAATATACTAGCTGAATAGGGGGAAGGTAAGTCTGCAGTGACAAAACAAAACAGAGAAAAGATCAGACTAGTTGCCAAGGAGGCTAGCTAATGAGCTGGAGATAAGGTAAGTATAAGGGTTACCACAATATTTGCCAGGGAGACTGGCGTGAGGTAGAGAGTGATGAGGTAGGAATAGGAGTTGCCCAATATTGGCCAAGGAAGCTGCCATGCAGGAGGACCAAGCAAAGTAAGAACTAAAGATAGCACAATATTGACCAGGCAAGCTGGTGTGCTGGAGAGTTAGATTAGGTAAGTACCAGAGTAGCACAGTCTTAGGCCAGACAGGCTGACATGCAGGAGAGCCAGGTAAGGTAAGTAAAGAGTAAATATTGGCCAGACTGGCGTGCAGGAGGAGATAAGGTAAGTACAGATACTCAGGCAAGTAGTAAAACAGAAATAAGATTGGGTGAGAAAAATACAACAGTGGAAGAGGAGAGCACATAGACATATTACATAGGAGAGACAACGAAGGTACCAGCGGAGAAAATACACAAAGAAGGCTACAGGGCACTAATTAGAGACTAGAGATCACAGGCCGTATTCAGAGATCTGTTTGCACGGCGAGTTCCATGTGTATTTTAGGTACGTTTCAACTGCGCTTACGTAGTAACTTTTTTTACGTAGTATACGTAGATTATAAGCGCATTAGTGCCTCACGGATGGACTTGTGAATCGCACTTGGATACATACGTCTGGATATGCGACGTAAAATTCCGCACATGAAAATTTTAACAAAAATGGGCAGAGGAAGGCATATAAATGAAGGTATGTGGGCGTGCCTAACATGAATCGCACGTACGGAGGGCACACGCAACTGCTCATGGAAACAAGGTCTATGGAGGCGGAAGTCACCGGCAGCACGGCCGAGAGAGGGGAGTGTCATGGGTGTGAGGGGGTTTGGCCTGCACCAGCCGTGCGTATAATTGCGGCCCGATCTGGAAACGGATCTGTGAATACGGCCCCACAAGACTAGAACATACAGCAGGCACATGATACACTAGGTAAACCCTATTACCGGCATCAAAGTGCAGGGACGTCGGGGATTTAATGAAGCGGCATCCAATCAGTGGACAAGACATATAAAGGGGCAGGCGTGCAGATCAGCTGGAACACCCAGCCTGTAACAAAGGGAGCCAGGCACAAGGAGAGGCAAGCCGCAGCATAGGAAAAATATTGGTTGGCATCCAGATCACCTAGCAACGATCTGCACAGCCCTAAGGCAGGGAGAGGCAGGAGGAGGCAGCAGAGTGACGGCGTGTAACAAGAAGCAGCAGCAGAGCCAGGAAACCTTATTGACAGATATAGATGACTTGGGAGCTAAGGCTGTCTGCCGCCTACTTCAATCCCTCCCAATTCAGTTAAGCCCACCCCCCGTATTTTGTTACTTTAATTATTCCTTGCCTAGCCCTGGTCTAGTTTCCTACTTGTCTTGCCTGTCTGTACCTGTACCTGCTCAATACACACATTTCCTATATCTAATTATTACATTGAATACCTGTACCTGGAATATGACCCAACTGTATCTGTACTTATACATGGAACTTTTCAAAGAAAAAACAAAATACCGATCAGGAGTTTTGCTTAAAGTACTATAAATATTATCAGTGAAAATTAATAAAAAAAAATGACTATATATAATAAATAAATTTACTTGCAATGGTTGAAATAGAACACTCTGCTGGTCTCAGGCTAAGTAACCCTTAATTTAAAACTCTCAAGTAAACAAATACACATTCAATACAGCAGTAAAACACTTGTATCAAATGGCTTCAGTCTTAAAAATATATTCATAAATAATCACAAGTATAAGCAAGTTGTTAATGACGTGGATGCTTAATATCAACAGAAGGCAAAATAAATAACACTTTCGAGGAAGCCTCAGGTGATTAAGTATTTGAAATGATGTTACCCAGACTCTGGAAAGATGGTAAAACTGTAATAGATAATATAGATAATGCCGATGACATAATTTCACACATTTGTATTTACTGCGCATGCGTGCGGCAGTTATTCCACGTAACTCCTAACGTATGTATCATCACCGTAACTATGAACAAAGGGGTGTGGGCATCAATACGACACCCGTAATTATGCTTTGGAGGTGGAGGAAGACATTTAAATTGGACAGTATGGGCTGGGTTTGGCCGTTCCGTACGTCAATCCATTACAAACGTTAGTACTTACGCTAGGAAAAGTTAAGGTAGGGTTTGGGCAGCATAAAACGGCTAAAGTACATACAAGCGAGGGGAGTGCATAGTAATTACATTAGTGGAAATACGCTACACGTTCTAACGTAATTAGCCCGTAGGTCTGGATTTACCCCAATGTCTTGATCCGGTTCCTGATAAGCAAAATACAAGATGATTACATCAATGTACTTTCTCCTGAGTGCAGAGAGTGATGTGAAAACTATACTTATATCCCAAGTCCATTCTCTCATTTAGAATATACCACTTTGGACCGACTTGTCTTCAATAACCTAATTCGTTGCCTCCTCCCTCTCCACCACACGCGTTTTTTTCATTAACAGGTTTTTATATAGTCAGCTTATATATCAGCTTACATAGCGCTTAAGCTTTTAATTTCAGTGCACTCCAGCAATCCTGCCTCTTTTATCTACAAAAAGCATGCTACGGAATCTTCCTATTCACTGACGCTATAAAAAATCTGACCCACTCTCTTGTCATCTACCACCTTAACTACTGTAACCTCCTTTTTTTCAGTCTCCCCCTTACCCATCTCTCTCTTCTTCAATCCATGTTCAGCGCTGTAGCTAGACTTATCTATGATGCTGGTCTACCTTTGCTTTCCCCTTGTGAAACTCTACAGTGGTTTATTGTTCATTTCAAAGTTCTCTCTAAGCTTTTTACATTCACCTACAAGGCCCTCTGCTCCTCCATTGTTCCGTAACTCTCCTCCCTCTTCTCCACTTACACTCCCATCTACCACCTTTGGTCTGCTAACAACTGCTGCCTAACCTTACTAAATCTCATTCCTGCATCGAAGATTTCTCCTGTGTTGCTCCACTACACACTCCCTTGGTACAACAGGCTATCCTCTAGCCTATAAGTGTTCAAGCGTTCTTGTAAAACCCACCTGTTCAGGCTAGCCTACCGTTCCTCTACCTAACCTCTCCTGCTCCTCCCTCCATGCACAATCCGTACCTCTACCTACCTCCACCTTTCATCCCCCCAGCTTTCCAATCTGTTAGACGCTTTCCCTTTATATTGTAAGCTCTCTTCATTAGCAGGGCCCACCATCCTTGTGTCCTCCTTCTCCTCCACCCCTCATATGCCTTTCTACCTTTCCCCTCCGACTTTTTAGCTGCTTACTCAGACTTTTCTTTTCCTATTGTACCATACTTACTTTTGTATTGCATTTTTTGACCTGTTACCACTATATTTTACCCTGTAAGTTAATTTTCTATATTTTACCCTGTATGTCGTCTTACCATGCATCCCATATTTCTCTGTACAATACTGTGAATATATTGTTCCACCTTATAAAAAAAAATGATAATAATAATAAAATAGTTCATACCAACATATTTTGTGGTTTATGTGTTTCAGCTAATTTTATTAAAGATTAAAGTTTTAACTAAACATTCTAGACACATTTTTTATAGTGCGCCACATCAAACCTGTTCCTGTGTGTTAGATTTCTAATTACATCTGTCAGTTTTTCTGTTTGACCAATTAGTATTGGGTCAGCGTGTTGCACCCTCTATTTATAATTAACTCTAACGGAGATTGCAACTGTAGCAAATACGGTAAAGTAAAGATTTGATTAAAAATGTATAAAGCCAGTGAGAATTTCCTCTCTTTTTTATTGTTGCTTGAGTACTTTGGAAAGCCACTGTGCCTACATAAGCAATACAAATCTGCAGCATATTTTTATGCAAATATAGTATTTATTGCGACCTTTCTTAAGGACACAAAAAATACACAATACGTTTTTACCCCATGGACTGCAAAAGGTGTATATATATTATTTAACTTTCTCAGGCTGTCAGGATCTTGGTAAAGATTAAGAGTAAAACATTTTATTGTTGATTTGATTTTTTTTGTTTTGTGTGTGTGGTTTGGGGGGTTTATGCTATTAAAGGTGGTTTTATAAAAAATACCTATATTATAAAAACAGTGCTTATTTCCCTCTCCCTCCTCCTTTTCCCTTCCACAACACACCCACAAGAGGACGCAACTAAAGTTGATGTGTCTCACAGAAGCCACATTACACATTCTGTAATGCCAGGAACTGAAATAAAAATGACTCCTTGCCCTGGTCACATGGTTGTGACTTGTAACATAAGCAAAGGTCCTTTAGTTCAGTTAGATCTAACAGTCATTGTACAGTACAAACAACTCTTCCCCATATCCCTCCTAGCCTATTTGTAATTAGTTTATTTTTTTACAGCTCATTTACACTCAAACAAAACAATTATTGGCAAAAAAGCATAAACATATTTTTGTATGTTAATTAAGTTAAAATGATTTTATTTAAAAAAAATTCTGAATCATTATATCATCAGGACCCAATCCACACTTTATGGTTTCATAAAACAAGCTGTTTCAAGGCAAATGTATAAAACATGCCTTCTGTGACTAGGTAGCATTTGACGGCTCATCTGCATCCAGGAATCAGTTTGCAGATGTATTTCCAGCTGAGGAAGAATGCTGGGAACACCGATTATGGCAAAGTTTACCCTTGTTTTTTAAACACAGAGCTGATCATTAAGCAGCTTGAGCTCTCTAACTATAAACCAAGTTTGTATTATCAAAACACATGTATCAATGCTTAGGAATATGCATGCATAGATGTGCTATTAAATGTAATCACAGTTTCAAACATTTTACAATTATTTACTGGGACTTTATCCTGATGGAATACACAAAAAGTACATGTTCAGTGTAAATGGACCTTGATGTTCTATGGCATCTATTGTAAAGGGAACTGAGTGCTCAGGGGCTGATTGGGAACTTTAAGGGCCCCTAGAAAGAAAAACTGCAAGCAGCCACATGTGGGTGGGATCAACTATTGGTGGGTTAAAAAAACATGTTAACTGGATTAGTACAGAATAAATATCTTAATAAAAGAAGTACAAAATATATAATATGGGGACAGGGTTATGTATCGACAATTAAGTAGAAGTGTTATGTAAAAGAGTTACAAGCAATACAGCATATACTTATATAGTATTTATAATGACCTCTGTGCAATGCAGGTAGTCACTTCCACCCAGTTGACCACCACCCGAAACATACAGCACGCTAGTGACCATCAACCAATAAATACAGCATCCTAGTGACCATCACCCAATAAATACAGCATTCTAGTGACCATCACCCAATAAATACAGCATCCTAGTGACCATCACCCAGTACATATGGGGCCTGATCAAGAGCTACGCTGGGCCGCTTTCCATATGTACGGCCAGCGTAGCTCTAGTATGGCATTGTGGTGCATAGAAACGTCATGAGGCACCCTCTGTAGTCTGAAGCTCTACGTTTTGGTTCACGAGAAAACCTTTGTTGACACCTTGGGCCTGATCCAGAGCTACGATGTTACACTGAGCGCTGTAGCGCTCAGCGTAACATCGCTGCTCTGGCCCAACACTCCCCCTTGTAGGAGCGTATTAACTCTCCCTTACGCCGGCTGAAGGCTACCCTAACTTCTGCCGGCGTAAGGAAGGGGCCATACGCTCGCACAGGAGCGTATGGTCGCTTAGCACGCCCCCCCATCCTCATTTACTTACCTCCCCCCGCACACCAGCACTAACGTGAGCGTAGGGACGCTGGACGTCCCCTCCAGCGTCCCTACGGCGCTACTATGGACGCCCGATCTATGATCAGGCGTTTCCATAGTGACGCCGGGCAACATCTGCCCGGCGCATGCGCATTACGGCTACGGCCGCCGTACTAGCGACCGTAGCTCTGGATCAGGCCCCTTGTGCGGGTGAGTAAAGAGGAGAGGGTCTTTGGTCTATAACCATACTTTACAAAGATGCTGGGGTTAGATACTCATAAATAAGTTATGATGTTTCTAGTGCTATCTGCAACACAATTTTATAAGTAAAGGCTGAGACTCTTTACACAACAATAACTTATATTAGTTATGTGTCATTATTTGAAGGCCATAGTTACTAGTTAGATTTGTTACAAGTCTTTGTGGATTGGATCCAGATTTTGAAAATAAGAGGAAAGCAGGTGGAACTTTACATCTGAGAGGTGGCGTTTCCTAGCTGAACTCTAAAGTATAGGAAAAAACAAAATTCTAACTTATTGAATTGTTGGCAACCGCTACATGTTAGAACAGTATATTTATTTTGTATAATCAACAATTAAGATAAAAATTTAAATCATCTTTACTCAGTCCTCTCCGTTAAAGCAAACACATAAATTAGGTTTCATGGAGGTAAATAACCATTTGCATTGCATTTGCCCAGAAGAAGTAAATCTTTGATGCTGTGTTCTTACTTACGCATGGTCTGCTCTCATTTCATACTGCAGGCCGACAAAACATGCTGGGATTTCCAGTGCATAAAACAAATGGAGATCATAAGTTGCCTACAATATAGAATAAAAGAGAACTACGAATAACTCTTTAGTGAGTTGTCATAAAGATAACACAAAATATAGCTCACTATAACTTACTTAAAAATCTAATTAAGCACATCACATGCACATTGGACAGGATATAATATTCTGCGTATGCATGGACATCCATTCTACCCATTCAGTAAGAATATGACAGCTAATTGCTATCAGGGAGAAGCAGCATCTTCTATTTTCAGGAGGCACAGTACACAAGCCGCTGCTTAGCTGATGATGTGCAGCAGCTGTGCTTACATGTACTGATCAACCACTCAGTATAAGTATGTCAGATGAGAGGGGAACTAAACTGGGCACCCCCTTTAAGTTTTGGAACACACTATGCGGTTGGTGGCTCATCCACCCCTAGAAACGGCACTGCCATCAAGAGGAATGACACTTCCGCCAGCAGCATGTCCCTCTTCCCCTGATGCAGAATTCTGTACTTCAACAATTTTCTGGGAAAGTCCTAAAAGTTATGATTAGTTCATCTTTGTGACTGGAGGTGGGAGAACTGAAAATGCAGAGAATTCCTGATGGCAAACCCAGTGATTGCGGACCCTTCCACATCTTTTGCTCGAGGATCCAAATTTTGGAAAGTCAGATTTCTAAATATAGACAACATATACCAATTGCACTGATTTTCCTTCTGAGATTTTTCTCTGAATATATATGTCCCTGCTTTATATAAACATCCAATGCACAGCAAAATCCTACACTTTTCCTTATCGCATATTAGATGTAATTCTTGTCATTTCTGTTCTTTCTCTTGAAGTATGTACATTGGGGATAAGCTATTGGATACTCGCTTTATCCAGCCTCCATGCAAGCATATGGGAAGCCACTTCCCTTACAGGTGTGGGTACCCGTCGAGAACGGTCCTATTTCGATTCCTTCTGACTCAAGGAGGTGCGCTTAATGGTAAGTATCAAATCTAACCCCAACCCTTTCCCTAAGCTTTATACTAACCCTCCCCTTCTATTACCCTAACCCTCCTTTCCCCGCAGCCTAATCCTAACCCTCCCTTCCCCGCAGCCTGACCCTAACCCTCCCCCTAACCTTAAAAGTCCCCGGAGAGGTTACTCATCTCTCCGATGGTGTCTGCAGTAGGTGCGCCAATTCCGGTTGCGGCGCTTCTAAAACTGAATGGGTAAGTATGGCAATCAGCGTACTCACCCATTCAGAAAAAAAAAAAAAAAAAGGCTGCCTATTCAAAATAGAGATAGCCGAAAAAGAACTTTCGGCTGTCTTTACTTCTGAAAGACAACCATTGTGCCGGGGACTCCCACCGTCCCCTCACTCAGACTAAGGGGTCTATTTACAGACACCTTCCTTTTCCTGTGAACAAAGCTGCATTAGGCTGGCTTATCTTCACTGTGAGCCGGGCAGCTTCGTTCACAGTATTTACAGATACTTACTCCTTATGCGAGGTCCCAGATGATCTGCCAGGTCATCGCAGGACCTTTCATTCATACTTTGTAGTATGTGACTACTTTTGAGGACTTTGAAAATTTCAAGTCCCGGCATTAGAAACACTACACATGCACAGGGTGTTAGCCGCGCCACCTGCACAGGTAAGCCCTGTCTTCTCTTTTTTTTTGTTTTTAATTATTATTATGGTTTATTTATGTATAGAAACTAACTTTTATTAAGAAAAAAAGTTAACTTTTTTTTCCTAAACATATATTTTTTTACTGTAAATATGTATTCCAGCGGTCTCCCCATATATGCCCCCCCTTTCCTCACCCTAATAACAGCTATTAGGGGGAGAAAAAGAGGGGTATATGAGGACATCGCTGCAATACTTACTCATAACGCCAGCCTGAGCTGGCATTTTATTAAACCACTCCAGCGTTTTGTAAATATGGAAAACTTCATTTCTAAGCGATAGTGCCAGTTTCTGCTTCACAACTGACACTATCGCATGAAAATGATCTTTGTAAATAGAGCCCTATGTTCTAAGTACAGGACCCTACCTTAAGATCTGGGCCAGCGACCTCACTGTAGTGTAGACGGGTACCCCAGCCTGCCGCCATAGCTCCATCTATGTAAATATCAATCGCTAGAAGAGAAGGGCCACCTCCCTCTGATGGGTGAAGATGGTTGCTCTGGTGCCTGTCATTTTTACACATGTCCAGTCCTATTGCTGTTCTGTCCTAGCACCAGCTATCCAGCCCGGCACCAGCTGGCACCACTTCCCCTGGCAGAGCGCGTGGTGCCCGCCCTGCTTAAGATTTTCAATCCAACCTCACTTCAGGTTTTTGGCTGAGGAGTGTAAGAATACTGGACACTCTCATCGGTTACTATGTATTTTTAAGAATTCAGCAAGTCCGGAATTGTTCACATTCCTAGATCCTTCTTAATATCCCGTCCAAATTCTAAACTCCTTTTTCCCTCCTATTTTATGTTGTGTATGAGGTTTGGATGCGACCCCCTACTTCAAGCATCTCCATTTCCTGAAGATATGAGGCACATAAGATTAGGCCACCCCCTCCCTCTCCAGCTGTGTCTTTTATCTGTTTTAATAAAGGGAAAGTATCTTATCGCTCCCCTCTCATCCCTCTCGCATCTGGAATCATTCTTTCCGTTTTATTGGGAAATGAGTTCCATGGCTGATGTGTCTGTTTGAATGTCAGAATTATCTCATCTACTGCAATCTAGTGGTTAGAGGGGTAGAGTTATGGGGTTACACTGTAAATGTTACAGAATCCAGGATTTCATCGCAATCAGCTTTGTTGAAGGGAAACAAAATCACATCTCCTGAGTATTTTCTAGACACATCACCTCTTAAATGACTTGCATTCAGAGGTAAAATGAACATCAATGTAGACTTGAGACTTGAGTCCGGAAATGAATTGTTATAGCTGTAGAATAACCTGCAGCATTGTAAATGTAATAAATACATATTTATTTGAAGCTGCTTGCATTTCAATTGAACTGTCCATAGAAAGCGATCAGATCCTAGCTATCAATTACTAGAATATTCTAGATAAAAAAAATAGCTAGAATACAATTGGTTCTGTGGGCAATACCTACACTTTCCTTCTTTTAGATAGTTCCTCAAATCTACCCTGGTACCTTTACATACAGAGATCACAGGGTTTTATTATTATTTGTTTTATGACCAGCTAGCAATATGGCTGCTGCTCCTTCCAGTGTTATAGTCATTTATCTTTTATATCTTATTAAGAATGGATAATTAAAAGTAAAAAGAAAGAAAAAAGTACCCTAATCTCTATACATGAAAAGATACATTTTAATGTCCAATATTGACATTATGGTTATATGAAAAAGGTCATGTGCCTATAATAATACAATATAAGTGGTGGGTTTTCCGCTAGGCATGTGAGGTATGTTGAGTTTTGGGTGGATGCCCTACATGGCTGCCCTGCTTCAAGAACTGGGAGAACAGCTGCGGACAAAGTATGATATAGAGACCTATGGTGGCTGATAATTTGAGAGAGAAATATAAATATTTATTATAGAGGTAATATAATGGTGCATTTGTGGGATAATTTGAGCAAAATGAGATGGACTAAAGATAAGAATGTGGATTTTATACTATATTTTCCAGCCCCATATATGCTGCTCTATAAACATGGAGAAGTATTAATGGGTATATATAGCTTATTACATGATAGTTTCATTATTCTGATGCCTAGAGTCGGTCTGACTCCTCAGTTTGGCCCCTTGCAATTTAGGCCAGATGACTATAGTAGAAATAGATCTTAGAAATGTCTAAATTGTGTAAAAAGGGTCATATAATTCAATTTAAGAAAGACGATCTTAGTGTACATACAAACGTGTGCTGCATAATGGCAATAATTCCAGTATGTAAGTGAATCCTATAATTTGCATTAAGCAGTGATTAATATTTTCCTTTTACTCGCAAGTCTCTAAAGCCCCAGCTCTGTACTTTTCTCCCCATTATGAGCCCTTCCTTTTCATACTCCAACCAGCAACAGCATGCAGTTTTCTCAGTCCTTTCCCATGAACCTTTTCCCTCTTCCACTACCTGGGGCTGTACAGAGAATCTCATTTCCGCTTGCAGACTGTCACCCAGAACAAGAATAAGAGTGTGACCCCCAGGGGGTGCAAGGAACAGTCAACCCACATTCCAGGAAACTCAGGATTAAACTTGTTATTGGAACGTGCCAGAGACATAAACCTGTCTCTAAAATGAAAATTCAATGAATTTGCTACTTTACATCTCTCTGCTATTCCAGCTTTTTTAGGTAAACCTTACTTATATTATGCTATAAAATTGTCTTCCAAGCTGATCCAACAGTTTCACTCATTGCACCTTGTTTCTAAAACACTTAGTACAAAATTTCCATAATATAGCTTTATAAAATATATATTAATGGTAGAAAATTAAATTTAATATACAGTGTATTAAGAGTTCAGAAGTTGGAGAAGAAGAAGGGGGACAATATATATCAGCTTCTTGCCCCCTTTATCTCCATTCTCAAAAATTATCATTCTTCTTCATAATTATATTTATTCCTCTCTCTCAATTAACTTTCCTTCCCACCATAATAACACGTTTTTGACATATATGCCTCATTATAATCCTCCATTTGTTCCCATTAGTGCACCCAGCATTTGTACTACTCCCAGACTCTTATCAAATGCCCTTCATCCACTTAAATTTGAAGTCTTCTGTTCTCCTCCACAACACTTACTAGCCTCTATCTCTAAGTATGTTCATATCAGCATGAGGATGGGCAGGTAGGGAATGCTGTGTGACCTTCCCACTTACCATGTGAGTAATCCACCACTGACTCTTTCTCACGTCAAACCAAGTGCCAGCTATACATTTTTTGTTTACATTGTGACTTGGGGCCTGATCCAGACCTACACCCGCGAGCGTAGCGTATGATCGCCCGGGCGTATAAACTTTCACGCCCATGACACTCCCATTGATTGTACCTACTTACGGCGGCTGAACCCTACCCTAACTTTTTCCAGCGTCCGTACGAATTTTCGGACCGATACGCTGGTCATACGGGGCTTAGCACGCCCATACTGTACAATTTAAATGGCTATCCCCGCCTCTGTGTAGTAACTTGAGCGTCTGGACTATCGTCATACAAAACGCACACCCCTTGGGTGAAATATACGCTCAAAATACGCTTGCTGTATGCTCATGTCCTTCGGACAACTGGAAGTTGTGATACTGCACATGCGCAGTGCGTTTTTTCGCCCGGTTTTACGCTCCCGACCGGCGTACGATCGCTCACGGGCGTAGGTCTGGATCAGGCCCTTGGCCCCTAGAATTTCTCAAGCCCTGGGCTGAGGACAAGAAAAGTTTGAATAAACACTAGCATTTATAGCCTAACACTGGATATACAAAAATGGAGACTTTATGGTAGCCAGCACCAGACTTTGGAGACTTCACTGAGAGAATTATACAGAGAGTGTGGGCATCCCACAATGATCCTTACTAGCCCAGACCAGTCATTTCTGAGGCTTGATGCCATAGGGTGCCAAATATTTTAAAAGTGCCCATTTCTAGGTATAACAAGTCCAAATACTGATAGCACTAGGGTCTTCCCAGGATGGAAGGTAGATACAGGGCAGATGGATGCAGGGTAAGTAATAGGTACAAAAATGTTTGAAACCATTTACATGCATGGAATTTCGG
This sequence comes from Limnodynastes dumerilii, assembly GCA_011038615.1. Classification (NCBI taxonomy): domain Eukaryota; kingdom Metazoa; phylum Chordata; class Amphibia; order Anura; family Limnodynastidae; genus Limnodynastes; species Limnodynastes dumerilii. The sequence goes on along the minus strand of WWET01000460.1, from coordinate 194,877 downwards.
GTACTAGCATGACCCTTTACCCATAATGACTGCCAGGGAATGCTGGGATATAGATAATCATATATGCCAACATGCCCTGACATCCCAGGCCTGATGGTTCCTGCAATTTCACAGAGAAAAACATGAAAAAAGCAGACAAGACTTTAATATGAGGTTTGGAAAATCAAGGAACCTGGTGTATTATGCAGCAACAACATACTGCCATATTCCAGAAGTGTCCTATTTATAACATTACCATTCCCAGAGTTACATCAGCCAGAACCATGAGGTTCCTCTTGGATGGTACAAAATTTTGAGCCTTCTTTTGAAATACTTCTAGTATTTTACTCATTTTACAATGTATGTATATGTTTCTATGTATGGCAAGCTAACAATACCAAGAAGAGTGGGCTGGATCTCCCTCTTTGATTTATTGGTTTACTCAGTCTCAGTCAGTCTTTTCTTCCTACTGTTTATAACATAGTTTCTGGCCTTTATTAATGCTTACACCGTGGGTAGTTCTCATAAGGAATGAGGTTTTATCTGCAAGATTTAATAAGGGAAATATGTCCAATAAGGCACAAGACTCCCATTTGTGGGGTCTATTTTAGTTGTGTATATATGAATTCATAAATGTAGCCTGATGTTATTTTTATGATATTGCTGCTTTTATGTTCTAGTCTCCAAATATTTCTTACTTACGTATCCATATTATTTCCTGCATGGAACCACCTAGCAGTTACACAAAACATGTAGTCATATAATATTGCATGATGAATTTTCGTACGAAAATACGCAAAAAACGGGCGTACGCTCGCCCGTCGGACACCAATTTCGTAGCTCTGGATCAGGCCCATGGTGAGGTCTCTTCTTCATGTAATGTCTTCACACACATTATCTGAAGACCTCCTGAGTCTCTTTCACACATGTGCTAGTTCTTTGTGAGTGAGCTAATGAGCCTGTGTCTACCTTTCTTCTCTTTTAATAACCCCTAATGCATCTTCCAGACCTTACTCTGCATCTGAGTGATTCTCTCAGCTGCTGTCAGTAACAAGCAGCTCGTAAAATGTGTGGTAATGGAAGTGCCCCTTGCTGGGCTATGGAGCTAGGAATATTTTTCAGCCCCCTCACGGGAGCAGAAAGATCGGCAGCTAAATCCCCCAAACCTCATTTTATGGGAGAGATACTAATTCACAATTTTTAACCTTTTCTATGCATGAAAAACATACAAGTACTGTTTCTTGCCCGGTTTATGTCATATTCCAATAGTTATAAAAGGTTAGATTTATTGCTACCTGACTACACAAAAGAATTCACTATAGTAATATGTTCATTTAAGTCTAATGAAATCTTGCTTGTAAGTAACATGCAAGGTAGATTTGTACCGGTTACACTCTCCGCAACGACATTCTGAATTTTTGAAAAAGGGACAGGGAAAGTTACTTTTCTGATGTCCCTTTCCCTGTACTTACCACTTTCTACTTTTTTTTTTGTGAATGGATGAGTATGCCGTTCACTTTCGCAATGCGTGATATCCCTCCGCCGTCCTTCCGCCGCACTTCCACTGCTACTATCGCCGACCTGGAACAGGTAAGTAAATTATCTCTGCGGAGTTAGGTTTAGGGGAGAGAGGGTTAGGGTCAGGCTGCTTGGGAGGGAGGGTTAGGGTCAGGCTGCCAGGAAGGGAGGGTTAGGGTTAGGGTTAGGTAAAGGAGTGTGGGACTATATTTTTTACTACTTTTAGGACCACGGAGCTGTTGGTGCTCCGTGGATCGATTGCAATGCCTCTTCTTAATCCCCTATGGACCTTTACACTTCCTGCTTCACAGCCATGATAGATAGTGGAATGGACATAACACAACATTCGCCTGCAACATTCTAGGAAACGCTTGTTAGATGCCGTCTGGCTTCAGGAGCCCCACTATACCGACAGGTTGTTGTAGCACATAATTCAACACAGTAATGTTTTACTTCATGTTCCTTGCAGAAATAATACCCTCCCCCCTCTCCCCCATTACTTCCACATGGGTGACCAACAGGTGCAGCTGTAACTGAAAGAAAAGGGGAGAGTGACAAGGTGTAAGCCGCGTCCTTGCTAGAGCAGCAGCGGCAGTGGCGATGACAACAATATCTGATAGGAGAGGAAAACACTGGCGGCTCTTCTTCCTCCCTTTTCCTCTTCTCTTCCAGGTGACACACAGGGCTAAGTTTAAACTAATATGGAGATGAGCTAGAAACTTCCCATTCTCAGTTTTGAATTCAGTTTAAATTCGGCTCCCCCTGCAGTTCAGGGTGTGTATTTATAAAGGTGAGCCTTTTGTATATATGATACTGGTGACCACTAGGGGCAAGGTTATTTTAGGATGTGTAAAGGTGTCTGGGCAATTAAAATGTAGGGGCCCTGTGAAATCTCTTGTTGGGGAACCGCCAACTGCCACCTACTTTGTGATTAACACCTCAAATGTGAGAAACCAGAGTTTTTCATAGACGGAAATGTTGAAAGGGGATATTGTTTAAAGAGCATTTTTTTACAGACATTACAGTTACTCTGATGAACTGTAGAGGAAGGGGCAGCTATAGCATTACCTCTGCCTATGAACAATGCTTAAACCCCCCTTGCTGAAGCCTGATGCTGATGCTGTGGCTGAGTTACAAATGCATTCTTATTAAATATCCATGTGAGAGGACAGAACAGTGGTTTCTCAGTGAAACCGCACATGATGCATTTGCTTTCAGACTGCATGTTCTATGGATGAGAAATCCAGACATCCGACTGCATAGCAAATTGTATAAATGAGTACAGCATTAGAAGCTCTACATGAAGGGAGACATAGCTGTTGACCTGAGGAAGAAATATGTGTGAGGGAATACAAATGAAGTGTGAGGCAGTGCAGCTGAAGGTAACACTAGACTCATAGAGAAAGCAATGTGTGAAAAGTAGAAAACAAGGTTCCCTGAACAGTACAATATGCCCATGTGGGTGGCACATTACACTTCAGCATGTCTCTCTGCCACATGATGAGATCCTATGTCAGGGCAGCATGCCACCCACCATCCGCTTATCGCACAAAGGATCACATGACCCGTTCCATCAGCACCCTGCTTGGACAACACACAGGGCTTTGTGTGGCAGTCACAGCTTCCACATGCTTGCATTGCTGGAAGACTAGACCACTTAACAAAGTCTGCGGGGGGAGTAGCTGCTGAAGGGGTTCCAAGCAATAAAGAATTAAAAGACATTTTATGTCAGAAATGGAGGGATAAAAGAACCATTTACTGTGTTGTTTTGTACATTTTTTTTATATGCTCCGGTGCTTAGGCCTATACCTGTGTTTCTTTATTTTTAACTATTATTATTATTATTACTGTTGTTGAGTAGTAAAAAGCAACGGTGGTCTTCAGCATATATTACATAAGTAAACATATATAAAGGAGACAAAAATAATGCACATGAAAACAAAGGGCTGGGAGCACAGGCAGTGGAGCTGGGAGTAGTAACAGCTGGATTAGTATGATGCAGAGTGGGGATAATATAGGTTTTGCAGGTGGAAGTAAGATGGTTATCTGGTTATAGCTGCTGCAGGTACAGGTAGATCTAAGAGAGCGTGAGGGAGGTTATTATAAAATGACATTAGATGAATGAATTGGATATTACAGGGCATGAGGACATTTTTTTGATGGTGAATGTAACAGGAGGGACCTAGAAACTTGTGGCCGGATTGTCAGCCCCGGACGTATTGCACATACGTCCTTAATTTACCGATAATAGCTACTACGCATGCGTAATGACTATATTACGTAATCTACATATCGTTTTGTTACATAGATTGCATACATGCGTAGTGACTATATTACGTAATCTACATATCGTTTCGTTACATAGATTGCACACATGCGTAGTAGCTATTATCAGTAAATTAAGGACGTATGTGCAATACGTCCGGGGCTGTGAATCCGGCCCTTGATTTGAGGAATATAGCAGAGAGCACAGTGTACTTTTGGGGGGTACAAGGAAAACGAGGCGATACATGTGGTTAAAAGTAACAGAGAAAATAAATAAGTAACCCATAAACTTGGATGTAACAAACTATGCAATCACTCATACAAACTCACTGATGACTGCAAGTCTCAATGAGCACGCTGATTCACATGTACACACTATACCAATTTAACATTAGATCCGACATCATTATGCCACCAAACCACCTGCTAAAAAATACTGAGATTCCATACACACTGTACATTTATCTGCCTGCGCTACACAGAAGACTACCAGAAAAGCTGGACAGACATTGGGCCTGATCCTGAGCTACGGCCGCCGTCGCTAGTACGGCGGCCGTAGCTCAAAT
>WWET01000460.1:159736-172435 GCA_011038615.1 Limnodynastes dumerilii | reverse complement strand
AGGGCCTTCTTGAAGAAGCCTTTAAATTATAAATAAAATAAAAAAAAATGTCTGCACACTGGGTTCTCTTTACTTATTTGTATGTTCATACCGTCTGTGCCAGCTACAGGCTGTTTATAGTTCATGCTGCCCGCTTCCCAGCTCTATGGTCAGCCTCTCGGCGACAGTTTAAACAGAGTCCCAAATATGGAAAGCAAAGCCCTGAAAGAATGAGAGCTATGTTCTCCCTCCTTTCCACTAACACCAAATATGAGGTCTACGGATGGAGATGGGAGGGGGATAGCAACAATATAAGAATGGCTAGAGGTGCTCTGAATAAATGTCCTAGAGATCCTGAAAAATGAAGAGAGCAGCTATTCATGGGATCTGACGAGACCTCAAGATAGCATAGCATTATCTTGAACTGGCCTACGGACATATATACAGATTACGGCATCCATGAACCAGATGTTTGCAAGCGTCATACAACACTTTAGATTATAGGTATGCCACCAGAAGCTTGAAGGAGACATGGTATTGAGAGCCTGCACAGCTAGCAACAGATGCTGGCCATGCAGTGTCTTGGCTGCTTCCTGTGCATGCACAGCAAATGCCACTCTGCAGGTCACTGCTTCATTTCACAGGGGCTTAAACATTGTCCCAAAGGCTTGGTGCCTCAGCTGCTGAGCACAGCTGTGTGCTCTTGTGGAAAGAATAGAGAGCGTACATTCAGTAAAAGGTGATCAGCAGCAACGCACAGGAGAATTGGAGGGGAATCAAAAAGTTTGGCTAAACATGAATACAGATACAAAGGAAAACCCCACTCCGATAGCAATTAATTAAAAGGTATATGCTATAATCTGATTATTTGGAGGGTTCCACAAATATTGCAGAACTAAAAGATTATTGAGCAGTGAATGGAAGCTTTCTAACCATGTTTTAACATGTGCTACCAGTTATAAAATATCATGCCACAAGCCAAAGCATATAAATCATATGAAGGGAAAGCTAATATTAATTCTATTTTATGTTTTACTCCTGTGAATGTCTATTATCTTTCTCAACACATACAATGTAATTTATGGAGGGAGCCATTCTGAAGTGCTTTTGTAAACAGCACAAACTGTTGAGACTCCATTTCAGTGCTAACAGTAATGCATCCCATACTTATCCATGACGGCATACTGCAAGGTGCCTGGCCTGTACAACTCAATACTACAGTGCTGCTGGTCTATTATGCTGAATGCACGGATACCCTCCAAACTTGGATAAGTTTCCCATAGCTCTGACCAAATACAGAGTATAAAGATTGGCATTTATATGTCCCAATGCAACACACTAGAGGAGAAAGATGTGAAATCACACTACAGTGCATACTAGAAGCCAGAAACCGATTTCAAACGCTAATGTGATAGAGAAAGACTGGCAAATTTCCAGTGCTTAGCAGGGAGAGGTGTTCTGAATGGACCCAGATACCCACAGAATCTGCTGCTCACCCTGCCTGACAGCTGGAGAAGAACACTTCCAGATGTGTATGGCTGTGAAAGATCTCTCCCATATAACAGCCGTGCCAGGGACCAAGGCTGGAGAGAGGACAAAGAAATACAAGGCGAGAAAAGGAGGAAAGTGAGGAGGGAATCGAAGTCTGGAAAGAAAGCCATTTTATAGAGAAAAGCAGGAAGACCACATTTGATGATGCCAATAGCTGAAGAACTTTGGCCTCCACCCATTGAACACAACACTGCAAATTCTTGAGGAGGTGGAAAAAAAAATAATCCACAGCAAGACAGTGCACCCTCCATAACCAGGGTATTCTCCATGCGTGGTCCTACTTAGTCATTTCACACTCTGACTTCTGACCATGAGGCTGGAACTACAAGGTCAATGCACATATTTTAATTCAGGGGAACAGCTTATTTACTTGGCCCAAAGAAGCACGGACTATTCTAGAAGCAGGACACAATGGGCCTGATCCAGACCTACACCGATGCGCCGTGCTCACTAAAGCACAGCGTATCGGCGTTCACTTACCCCGACACTGCCCCTGTGCGGGCGAATGGCCGCCTAGCCCGCCCTCCCACTCTCATTAAACTACCTTCCCCCGCCCACCTACACTAACCTGAAAGTAGGGACGCTGGGGAACGTCCCCTCCAGCGTCCCTACGGCGCTGCTACAGACGCCCGATCCACGATCGGGCGTCGCTGTAGCAACATCTGCCCGGCGCATGCGCAGATTGGCTGAAAAGCCGATCTTACGCTTACACCCGCCGAGAAGTCTGTGTGAGCCTGAGCCAAGGTGATTTGACAGTGCTGTTAGGAGTAGCGACGGCAGGCGTAGGTCTGGATCAGGCCCAATGTGTCACATGCTAGCATATCGGGAAACAAAGGTGGATGACAGGGTGTCCCAAAAGGATCTTTAACGTTTCCATGTGCAAAGGTAAGAACATAGGCTTCACCACAGGGCTGGGAAACAAAATTAAAGTCATTAAAATCCAGTTTTTAGATATACATAGTTAACCTATACCTGCTAACATTGATATCTAGAGACTTAAGCACCCCTGTGAAACCATTATGTTTGTACACTGAAAAATGAAATATCTAGAGAATAATTGGACTATGTAAACGGCCAATAAGAGAGAAGGTGATAAAAGCATGAACGTGGTGTATGCTGCATTCTGGACTTTGGTATATAAATGCAGAATAAAAATACAGGTGTTAAGATACCACGCGTTAGTGTGCAGTGTTATTGAATGTGACAACAATTATATAAGGGTACAAGATCTGACACTATAGAGGAACATGATGTTCTGAAGGATAAATTGAAACTATTTCAGCCTAAGGAGTGACTAAACTGTTAAAGTGGCATCAGACAACAGTTAATATCAGACATAATACAATTTGTCATGTAAAACACAAATGCCACCACAAACAGCTCTAGATGGCAGAGAGGAATTCATCTCATGAATAAATTCACTTTTCATACAGTTCCCACAGTCTAAGGAACACAATCATTACTACTGCAGAAGGAGGGGGTTTACATTTATTGCAGTGCCCTGGGCTGCAATAAACCTTAGTATGACCCTAAACTGCTGAAACCCTTCTACTTAACAGGCCACAAGTTCCACTAAAGGGAATGCTGGAGATACACTCGGCAGTGCTGTGTATGCACATTACACATGAAGCTGGAAAATAATGGGGGCACTTTAATTATATGGAACGACTTACTAGGGAGGAGAAGGCAATCTCTAGAACATGCTTCCTGCTTTGCAACTATTATATTTAACACATCAATGGCAATGGACAATTCATGATACCCTGTTCAGAAGAACTTAAGTGCTCATCAAAATCCATGTGGCAAGACACAATAAGGGATTCAAAATAGCTAAATATTTAAAGCTAATCAAAAATACAGGTAGTGTTCCGTCGTCTGCATAGTGGTTATGATGGATTTTGTCTGCCGCTCTCACACTTACATGTGATGTAATAGTCCTGCTTCTTTCTGAACTCCAGGCCCATGTAGTTTGGGCTGAACTCCTGGAACTTTATGGTAAAGCGAAATTCTTTCTCTGGCTGGTTGCAGGTGACCAACACATTGGGATCCATGACTGTGCTACAGGACTCTGCCTGCTCCTTGCGCACCATGTACAACTTGTAATACTCATAAGGTCGTGACGGTTCCCCCTTCGGGCAGATAATATCCAGACGGTCTCCAATCTCAGGGTATATAACTAATCCCTTACCAGAAAGAAACCTGGGAAAAAAAATAGGAGACGATTAGTGGATGCCTCGGCTAAATCTGAAGGCTATGCAGCTTTATACCTACACTAATATTCTAGTTTATACATTCAACATTTAAGCTCCATTTGTTGCTACATGATAAAAGCATTTTACACTTCCCACATTCCACCACACCATGTGCTACTTTATTACACACATTTCACCACACCGTCTTCAGCTTCCTTTAAATACAATGTGAGCTTATTCATACGGACACAAAATAAATGGAAGGGACAGAAAGGAAAAAGATGAAATGAGAGTAATATGAACATCAAGTGCCTACAGCAAGGAGGTAGGAACAGACAGCCCAGAAACCTAGCCACTGCTGAAGGCATTTTTAATGGGGTTAGGCATTTGGACAGCACCCAACAAGAACAAAACCTGTGAGCATATAGGGTGTGTGCAAGCCACAACCTCTACAGGCAGCTGGCATCCTATAGAAAGTGGGAGTAAGACGTAAGCCCTGGCTTGCTCCAAGTAGGTCAGGAAAGAGGGGTAGGAAATATCGTAATAGAAGAGAAAATAAACAAAAATTAAATCATCCAACAGAAAAAAAATAAAACAATCAAAAATGAGAACATTCTATAGACTTCAATGATGGATGTAAACAGAATATATGAAACGGAGCATTTTGGAGCGGAGGAGAGGTGATGTAAGCGCTCATTCCGCCCAGCCTATAGGTGCAGACAGTCACAAGTGTGAATCACAGGTTCATGTCTGAGCCCTAAGGCTGAATCCATGCTGGAGATAACAGCTCAATCCAGCAATTTGTATACCTGAAAATCAATTCCCAACAAGAATTTGGTGTAAGGCTTAGTAATTATTTCATTTACAAACATAATGGGAAGATAAATAAATGGGGGGGGTGCATTGTTTGCATGCCTCTCAAGCCATATCAATAGGTAGAGTTACATAGTGTTAAAACTGCATTCTGAAAACAGAGTTTCAGACTTACAGACAACAACGCTGTTTCTAGGTTTGCAGCCACATGTTTTACCATGTACTATGCTCGGGACACACAGGACACCTTCATAATAAATAGGAGGAAAACAAGTTCTGACTGCAAATGCTCTGAAAACAAATAAATCAGTCAATACACAAGACAGGATCACTCCGCTAATAGCTCACCATATGTAATAGTGTAAAGCAAAAATCTGTCAATTACAAATGCTTACTCTGCTTTAGCAAGTGTTTTCTAGTGTGGGGAAAATCAATATATTCTCCTGTCTGGGGCTCTTTATTGAACCATAGCCATTTTTTGTTTGAATAATGAAGTCTTCAGATTTACTGGATTTACAGGACGACAGACATGTTCATATGGAAATTTACCCAGGTAGGATTAACCACTTAATTACTAAATGCAGAAGCAGAATGTGAGGACGGCAGGTCGCTCTACTAAAGCAATGTTGGGCAACCTAAGACCCTTTGGTACATCCCTCTACCCACATTCCCTTTTACATCAGTAAGACACTCATGTAACCAATGAGAGACCATGTGATACTATAAAAGCAGTCATCTTAAACAGGTGTCACAAGCGTTAAAAAAAAATTGTACAGTTCACTTATTCCCAATAGCAAATTACTTATATTGCACATAAGTTTATTGTGTTTTATCACCAAAAAATAGAACACCTACTTAAAAAGGGACTAACAGGACAAAAAACCATAATCGTGTATATTTATATAAAGGTTAATAGCAGTCATGATTTTTGGAGATTTAGGATAAGAAAGCTCCTAATTAAAAATTCTATATCAGTGTCTTTCCAAACTCAGCCCACTAATGCTCAATCATCATTTGAATCCATTTTCTGTTTTTGTATATTTGCTCAGTTATTAGATTATTGAACTTGTACATGTATTTCTTTAATAGCTACAAAGTGTTCTTTTATATCAGAACAAAATAGCATCCATTGAAAACAATCTATATAAAGTGGGCATTATTCATTCTTTTATTTTTTTTTAAAGGAAATTTAATAACTGAACACGGCATTAAAAGTAAAACCCGCACTGGTCAGAGAAGACCGTCTAATCAACTGTAACAAAGTGATAGAAAATCCTGTCAGAGACCGGCGACAATCAGAGGGCACACGGCACAACAGCACCCATCCATCACGTTAGAAAAATGTGCTGATAAAGAAACATTGATACAATAAAGGACACCTTGGACTGTTCTTTTAACATTAAGCTGTTCTCTGAACTCAGACACATTCAGCTCTTCATACAGGTCTCACCCAGATATTTCTTCTTTTAATTTGCTTTTCATTTATTTTAAATAACAGGTGTCACATGGAAAGGCAACCAGAAAGAAGGGACAAACGAAAGGGACACGCATTAGGACTATTAAAACAAGTTGACCACCTTATATAGAATGCTATGACGGATGACCCCTACACATAAATATAGAGAGAACAAACCTATCCAAATGCACAATACACAGCAGAGAATGTTTGATCATCTAGGGCAACATTGCACAGATGACTGTACCCCTACAGAGCAGTAGTCTTACATGTGTGAGAGGCAGTTAAAGTTTTACTTAGTTAGCAGACAGGGAAAGTCTTGGGTCTTCTGGGTTTCTATAAACGATATATTTCTACACACAAACATATATATTGCAGTCTCAAGGGAAAGACATAAAGCCTCGGCAGGGCGTCCCCCAGCAGCTTCAGACTCACAACACAAAGGCTGTCTTCACAGGAGTCAGTTAGCTCTGCACATTCCTCTCTCCCTGGTTCCTTGGGAGAGCTATCAGGTGGCAGGCCCCAATTTTCTTATTGTTCAGAGAGGTGTTTTCTGATGGGAAAGGTGAAGAGGGGATTTGTGAGGTCTGAAAAATGATCCCTCCGAGTTGGGTAAACAAGAAATGCTTTGTTGCTGGGCCGGATTCACAAGCTGTGTGATAAATGTGTGTGTTTAATGTGCGTGTTGACATGCGTGGACCTGCGTGTATGACAGAAACATTCTATGTAAACCCACTGATGGCATCTCTATGGATGATGAGGACTCAGGATGCTTCTGCCTGCAAACCTGTCTGTAAAGCAGAACATTTAGGCCTATGGAGTTATGCAGTAGTTCACATTATAAGTTTCCCTATAGTGACAGGTCTTTGAAAAAAGCAGTAAAAGTTGCCAGGGAAGAACCTCTGCCTGACAAGTTCATGAATATTAAAGCAGCAAATCTGAATATCCTTGGGGCTTTTGGCTCCACTGGGGGTGGGAAAAATCTGTTGTGTGTGTGTCAGGAGGGGGAGAACAAGGAACCCCCCAGTCTCTGCCTGACAAATCCCTTTCACGTCCTAGCCTGGCCTTTGTTTTAGGATTTCCACGATTGTGCTGGGGTCTCTAAAGCCGTGTTATCTCATTACGTTCCACAGCACTCAATGCCATTCATTTGCATATGAGAGAGTCTAAACAAGCTCTCCCTCAAGTCCCCACAACTCCCCTTATCCTCATGAAGTGGGGAAGTTAACGATCAAAGCTGTGTAATGCGGCTTACATTCCTTGCCTATTCAGCCGCATAAAGACTGGCACAGAGGGGGTGGGACTGAGAAGCCAGTTGGCAACAGGGCAAGAAAAGATGGAACAAAAACCTAACTGAAACCTCAGAATTACTGGAGAGGGATCATTCTCTATCTGACAGCTTTATCAGGCAACATCAAACATATCGGAGAGAAGTATCCGGGGTAATTCCACATTCACTAAATATAAAACCCTCACCAATATACTGCAAACATTACCATACCAACCAACAAATCTTACCACCACAAGACAAACCATTAAATCACACTTCACACTAAGCGGAGATACCAGCTGACCAGTGTTTGAACAGACTTCTCTATTTACACCACAAAGAACAGAAAACTTCTAATTGCCGTCCTCCATGATAGACTGTGCCTCCTTCTATCTAATTCTATCTATTCCATTAGAGGGAGTGCTTATAGCAAGCATACACTACATTTACATTAACAGCAGTCTTAAAGCCAAGCACAGCTAGTAATGTTTGCACACTAGTTACTATGTCCACTAGGCTGGTAACATCAAGAAGTCATGAAACATTTGGACTGGACAGGACTAATAATAACTACAACTGAAGCTCTGATCGTTGTTTTTGTGATTTTATGGTGCAGTCACCAGGACCGGCCAAGAGGGGGTTTGCTATAATGAGCCCCAAGGTTCAGAGGGACCCCTGCAATCCCTTTATGAAGAGGGATGGGTGCCCAAAAAACATGTGTACCGGGCATCAAGATTGCTGTTGCCTGGCTGTCACAAACATGGTTAAGCATGATGCATTAAATTCAAAAGCTCCTTTATAATGCTCAAGCTAGAGTTATAATCAAAACCAATAATAACCAGTGAATTTTGTAGCAAGCAGGACACAGCCTGCATGCACTGTACCAAGCAATGTGCTGGTCACATGACTAAAGACACTGCACCCTATTTTTATTACCTAAACAGTGTTTGCAATAAAGCGAGATTTAAGCATGGACTTGATTACAATCATATTGGCGATTCTGTTTATGAAAACTTAGACGAGTACTTTGCAGCCGCAGAAAAATAAGCACATCACTGCTTTAATGAAACTGGAAAGATGCAAACACTGTGGACATACAAAGTGTAGGGCAAACAAAATAGTCTGCGGCAAAGCATAGAGCCAGGGTGTTTTATTAGCTTGGTTGATTAATGCAGCTTGTCACTTGCTCAATAAAAGAATTTTGAAATATGGTTCATTTGTTATTCTGCAACTTTAGCACTCATGCAGTCATTCTGTTTGGGGTGGTAATGGAAGAATGTCCACAGACGCCAACTAGCCATACATTCTTGATGAATCTTTCAAGATTATCAGGCATATAACATACTAGCATTCCAATATATTGCACCCATAAGAAGCCTCTAGACATGCCTGCCTGGCTCTGGAATCCTTTGTGGCCATTAAACTACTAGTTATTGCAGTGGTCACTGCAGTTGATGGTCATCCAGTCTGATAGTTGGGTTCCCCAAGCCCAAATCTCTGTGTAGCAGTTTTTCCTATAAAGAACCACCTTCTGTAGCAAAGGATGGGTTAAACAGTGCCCAGAACACTGCTGACAAGGACAATAATAAAGCCACTCCGTATTATTATGCAGCACTGATCATGTTTAGGGAGGACCTGGCAAAATAAAGGGCTCCACTACAGAATCACTGTTGTCCCCCTGCCACCGTAATCTGTAGATCCAGTGTCAGCTCGTACTAGGTCTTTTATGCCAAAGAGGTACAAAACTGGGGCGGAGAGTATCTTTACTGTGAGAACCAAACCCCGACCCTGCCAATTAAAAAAAGCCCCACCCAGAGGCCAGGATGGGGAGAATAAACGAGCTAATATACTTGAGACAAGTATAGCCCTATTGTCTAGGGTTAAAGGGCGACTCTTAATGGACTGTCCAAGACAAGGGACAGGCAGGCAGAGTTCTCTTTGTGCCTCTGCTCCCTGCGCTTATTCATGGGGCTCCCCCCTTACAGACACACTTAAGCTCTCTTCTCTTTCACACACCGGCCTCTATTGATGTGCTCTCTACACACCCACTTTCTGGTTTCTAAATGGATTTACAAGATGCACCAGTGAGGCAGAAACTGGTTCCCATGGTAACCCTCACTCCCTTTCACCCTTTACTTTCCAAATTGTCCCCACTTTCTTAACCTCTTCATCCGACCTCCATATCAGTAGTTTCTCACCTCAAGACTTGAGGAATGAAAATAAAAACAAATTCCACACTGCAAGCCCCATCTGTTCCAAAATCAGAGCTGAGTGTAGAACAGCTGCAACGTTTCTCCACATCAGTCAGCTTGGGGCCACAGACAAAGCACAGGTGCCTAGCCAGGCAGTTAGGGAAGACTGCCACACCATGGACCAACACACAAGAGCAAAGGTGCCTTCAGTTTATACCAACTTAACCTTTAGATAATTGGCTGCATGACCATCAGGCCTTGGAGCAGCACTCTACATTTGTTCATATTGTGAAAACCATTAAAGTACTGTACTAGAGAAATAAAATCACTGCATTTAAAAACGTGCTTTTCCCAACACATTAAGGTCCGGATTCACAGTCACGTAGTTTTCGTCTTGCGTACGTTGTTTTAAGAACTGAGCTACTACGCATGCCTAGTAGCTTATTTACGCTATCTGCGTACCATTTCTGTAGGTAGATAACGCAAGCTCAATTCTTAAAACAATATACGCAAGACAGAAACTACGTAACTGAATCTGGACCTAAATCACATTATGGTTAAAAAGTGGCAAAGATGACAGCACATTTCACAGAAAGTGCTGGATGTAAACAGGACAGAATGGGTTAAGGCCCTCTAGGCCTCAGTTTTCATCAGGATCTCCTGCGTGCACCAGACAACAAAACTTGAAGTTCATTGTCTCTTTTCCAGTGCCAATTAAAAAGCAAGCCTGTCATTCACATGTTCAGGGGGTTTTGTTTCTTTACTATCATTTCCTGTAAAAAAACCTTCTGCCTGCTTTCCACTAAGCAATGAAAAGAAACGAGTGACCCACCCTCTTACCTCATCCCCTATATGGGAGCCGAATCCCTGCAGTGAGGGGGAGCACAAGGCTCCTGGGCGGAAGGGAATGCGTGTGAACACATTAATAAGTCACAAAGCACTTAAACCTGCAATTGAAGGTAATCCTAGGAATACACAATCCTAGGAACAAGGACCAGAAAATATTCCAGTAAGCAAATGTTATGGTAATTCACAGGCCCAGGGGAAAGTGAACCCCAAGTTCCAAGGCCATGCTGAAACCTACACCAACTTCACAAGAGGTCAGTGTATTCACTGAAACGTCCACACGTGGATGTGTGCATTGCAGTTCCTTATGTGTATGAAGGTATGAAGTATCATAGCCTGGCAAAGAGCGAGTTAACGTGCGCTTAACAACACACTGCACAAGAAGCCTGGTCACCCTGCTATCTAACCTCTTACTTCCACAGGGACTATGAACATATTGCAGAGCTGTTACCCAGGCTACAGTTTTCTGCACAAATTGCTTTTTCCTATTGCATTATGAAACTCAGTTAAACGTCAATCAACTGTTATTATAGCACAAAACACCCAAGGGATCCAGAAGATACAATAAAACAACCCTAAAACATTTGAAACCTAAAAGATGGTTTTGGTAAATAAGAATTATAACAAGCAACTTTATTTGCATGTTAACAAGTTAGTGTACCTGCCGAGTATGGTACTGCACATTCACACTAACCAGAACGGTGTACACAATAAGGATATACACGCAGCGCAGTACTAAATTGTATTTTGTCTATGGACAAAATGATTAAGTTTGCAGCGTCATATTGAAGAATTTCACGCAGGGACAGACAGATCAGGGTAAGGGATTTTTTCCAACAAACTATCTATTGATGAGCTTAGTGTCTGAATACACAAAGCATATTAGTGATATCTTGTCATATGACTGACTGGCAACACAATGCTGTTCCATAAAGTCATGCCAGCACAGAAGGTAAGGTAAAACTGGACACATCTGTACAGGTGCTCTGCACTGGCTGTCTCAAATGAAACCTGCTTCGTGTGTGGTAAGAACAAAATCATTACTGAAGCTTGGATCTAGTCTACACCATAGTATGTATGTATGTATGTATGTATGTATGTATGTATGCATTTTAACATTAAAGTAGATCCATATCAAACATTCTTTCCTTCCACAAAACAAAAAAATGAGTAAGAAAATATCTGTTACAGCATTATAGTCACAAACAAGCCTCTGTGATTAACAGGCTGGTAATAGGGTGCCAAAATAAATATACAACTAGACTTGCTGGCAGCTTCATTCCATAGATGTAACTTACAGAAGCCACAGGTAAGAGAACCAATAGCTCGCACTGCAATGACGTCACCAGCTTGTTTTCATTTGACTCAATCCATCTCAATACAGTTTAAGATTCATTGTGCAGATCAGTATCACATACTGTCTGTATTACAAGGCAATGTATTACACAAAACACCAGGAAAGTTACACAACAGGTAAATGTGTATCATCAGTTCTACATCAAGCAGATGAGCTTTTTTGCATTAAGATCAGGTGTTTAACCCTTCATAGAGAGAAAAACCCTTGGCGCTCACAAAAGCACTCCTTTCCTATCAAACAATAAGGGGATTAAAACCCAAATGAATGCTTGCCCCACCCCTCTCTTCAAGTTCCCTTCCTAATTCCTGCCATCTTAATTATACCCTCGCCTCCTGTCCCCCAAAGGAATTCCAGGCTGCCTGAAGCTCCCTCTGTATAATTTGCATCCAATTACTGCAGATTTCTATTCAGAAACTCATTGAGAGTGAGAGGACTCTGAACAAGAGTGACAGGGGGAGGGAGCTAGGTATTATCCACCCACTGCCCGGGACCCCTCCAATTTCTTTATTTCAAGAAGATGGATAAAGTGCAGGGACCATGACAAATTTCACAAAACCCCCACCTCTTCCACTAAGAATGCAGAGGGGGAGTAAAACTTGCAGCTGGGTTTACAAGGTGTCCCCATAAATCAGAAAAACACCCAGGTTATAATGTTGAATCCAAATTCATGCAGAAAAAGATTTTAAAGATTGGTGCATTATGTAGACTTGGACAGTAGGATATCTAGTACAACACTGTCCATGTCACCTGTATGATTATGAAGAAACATCAGACTATGAAACAGCCAAAATCATTATCAAATCCATTTTCATCCTTTAGGGCCCAGCTGGTAGGAAGAGGTGTTGGCCTGTGCTTTCATCTGTTAGAATGTAAAGATGAAAAAGGGACAGCAGCTGACAGGGTTAATATGTGTGACAAGCAGAAACCAAAGGGGTCAGCTTTGTCTTTGCAATAGTATGAGACGTATTAAGGCACCAATCCCTGTTATGATATCCCCTTATATGGGGGATAAGTAGAGGCATGGGAAATAAAACCATTGTCAG
>WWET01000460.1:137317-149913 GCA_011038615.1 Limnodynastes dumerilii | reverse complement strand
TGTGTGTTGCAAGTGAAAGCGTAAAGTCAACGTCCAAGGGCTAGATTTACTAAACTGCGGGAAAGGAAAGGTGGAGATGTCGCCCAACGCAACTAATGAGATTCAAGCTCTCACTTTCCTATTACATAATAATGTTAACTAAAATCTGACTGGTTGCTATGGGCAACATCTCCACTTTTCCATGCAGTTTAGTAATTCTAGCCCCAAGATAAGCTTAAGAGCATGTAGCACATATAGTATAACAGAGGTAAAAATATACATAACTCTATAGCTAGTGTTTTACCAAACATTCAAAGCCTTATTAATGATATCACTTAGCCATAAATGAAATACAGTATTAGCACAGATTATGTTATGAAGCGTATATAATCTAGAGATACAACGTGAAGATTTAGGTCATTTTCAGCTCCGATCATCAGATCCATTTCCACCTTTAAGCAGGGGATTTTCTCTGCCATCTGCCGAGTCTTGGGGAGGATTAAACATAGGAACTGAAGAGCAAGAAGAAGATTTCAAGCCTTTTATCATTAACAACTCAGACCCCAAATTTCACAAGTAACAAATTAAAGAAGTAGCTGGACTAAAATGGTTAGAGCAATAACAGGAACGAGAGGCCGGGTCAGTCATGCATGTGCCACTCTCCTCTTCAGAGGACCTAGCAGCATAATGGAGAAAGGCGAAGATGAGAACAAATCAGATTGAGGCCCTTTAGACTTCACCTGCTGCCATACTGGACATGTCCCATCAATGACACTCAGTACACATCCCAGAATAACAACTTAAAAAAAAAAAAGTATTTTAAAAGTCGCACAATTTGCCATATTAACCATGAGATTGAAGGGTGTTACCCACCACTGCTTTCTACTTTGTTTGCAGCCAAAGTTTGCTATAAGTGAGATGTAATCCTCACATATCAGATGAGGAAAGCAAAACAAACTACTGTACAAGCAGAAAAAAAGCATAACAACTGGTTATAAGAGGGAAACAATAGAAATAATTAAGAAATCCAAATCTAGAAAATAAATAAATATTATTTCCAATTACTAGACTTGGCAATGTCTGGACTGTGTGAGAGTCAAGCTTTTATAACAGGTTAGATGCAGCATGTGCCTCAGTATTACACAGTCCATGAAAAGTCAGAAGAAAACACGAAATATACGCTTGGCTCCTTCCACAGTTAAGGGATTAAGTGTACAATCCCTAACCATGGATAGATGAGATTTTAACAGGCTTACCATAGGCAGCACATCTGCAACTAAATTACTGCAAACAATCAAGGGCAGTATAGGAGACATTCAAAACTAGCCACAGAAACACTATGTATATATTATTTTAAATCATGAACAAATGCATAATTATAATATCTTTCCCTTTATTAAACACCATATCAGCAGAATGTGAAGTCTAGAAATGCCATGTGATGATTAAATTACATTAAGCCCCACCTATCAAAGATTTGCTGGAAGATGTAGTTCATTGTCATTATCAAAAGCTCAATGCAGTACAAATACTATAAGCAGCTTATTAAACATGCTTCAACAGCTAATACCCATTTTTAGTTTTTAGCTTTCTAAATACGGATATTTAACTTTACAAATGTCGATTAGAGAGCTGCACAGGCACTGGAGTGAGCTGTTTATCCTCTTCCTTGCAGGATTTTCTATTACAGTCTACTCTAGTCTAAATGGCCAAATCTTCAACTTTTATAAAAACTAATTTAACAAATTTAGAGACCTTAAATTAAAGGTCATTCATAAAAGTCAAAAAGAGCTGTTTGCATGTAAAGCCTATTCACAAAACAGACAGTAATTTTCCAGTTCAAGTTAAATGAATACATTAAATTGTCTTTATATACTGAAAAGCATATCTGACATAAGGAGTCTCAGACCTACCACCTTTTGTTATAGGTCAGTCTGTAAAATCCTTGCATATTAATAGCAGACAAATTGCCTATAACTTAAGTTACAATAAATATCACAACATAAAGCAAGCAGCTTCACAAGCAGCAGGGGAGAGAAATAAAAAAAATAAAAGGAAAAAAGGGCATTTGAGGGAAAAGCCAGTTCCATTCATGTGTTTAAAATCTTGATGCGACAAATACTGTATTGCAAGACAGCTCTTGTCCCTGAGGCTTCAATGCACTTAGAGGGTTTGTTGCATAGAAAAAAAATTATGATAATATGACTAAGGTTTAACTCTTTCAGGACCACATTTTCCAGCATCTAGCACTTTTCAGGAAAGTTCATTATCTGCCATGGTGCAGCTTGCTGGATCCCAAGTCTAATTAACACATTTACAAGTCACTGCTTTGTTTTATTGTTTTGTTTCTTGGCAGAAGCTCTGTCTTCCTAATGGATTTTCCAAATGGCATTTAGGGCTTCTAGGCAGTGTTACTGCAAGTCAGGTGAGGAATCTCCAGCAGGGACAATATAATGACAAGCTACAACAGAGGGGGTGCTCTTCAGAGCTATACTAACACACAATCCAGACCACACCACATATGCAGAACAAGGCAGGAGCCAACATCCCTATTACAAGGCTAACCTCATTTGTTTTTTAATGTTATTTTTGCATCAATGCGGTGGAATACACACCAAAACATTTCACTAGTCAGCACTGGAAATATGTTAATAGTGGGTATTTACAGTATGAACTCTGAGGCAGACTAGTATTCCAGATGCACTGATTTTAGTGTGTACATACTCCAGATAAGAGACATAGAGGCTCCCCCTCCAATTTAAGTTTAACAAGGACAAGCAGAGCAGTGTGTTTGGACATACACTTCACAGCTGATAAGAATGTTATTTTAAAAAGATAAATTACCATTAAAAAGTTACTATCACATTAGGTTAACAAGGGTTAACCTGCTCAAACAAGAGTCACTCAGAGGGAATCAAATATGAACAATAAGTATACGAAACGTCATTTTAAACTTTAATAATACAAGAGGACCAGAAAAAGAATGAATAAACACAAATTTCAGAACATGGACACTTCACAAGAACAGGGTCACTAGACACGTACAAGAAATGTCCAAAATGCGCAGATTAAAGTGTGACATGGTTCAGTAGGACAGCAATTATAATGTCCTAACAGAATCATTTATATTCTATCTTTCCTAAGACTGGTGCCCACAAAACAGCCAGTTACATGCGCTTCACTGACAATTCATAGACACGTAGCCATCTAAACATGGCTACCATGACTAGGTAAAGAGCAGTCTCCAAGAAATACGCCTTAGGGAGTTTTAAGGCAGTTTAGTGAACACAAGTATGCAGGCAGTGAAGGAATCACATAAAAGCACTGTTAGAGTAAGGACTGTGGATTATAGGGTCTCTTTTCTTTGGAGATTAGGGTTTTACAGGGCCCAGCACAGAGCATATCATACACCCAGATCACATACAGGTAAGGGCAAGCAATTCTAAAGGTGAAGCTTTTTGAGAGCACAACAAAATGCTCTCTTGGCAAAAGTGCGTCACAAATCAAGATCTGCAAGTTCTCCAGGCTTCCCTGAATGCTGGGGATACAGCCCATTGGGGGAAAAAAGTGAAAGACAAGAACCAAATAGCACACATGCCAGCAGTATAATTACTTGCTTAACACAGCAGAAAGTTTCCAAATAAAAAATTAATAAATAATGAAAAGGATGAAAAAAGAATATTTACAAAAAAAAAAAAAGGGGGAAAAAAAGGGCCACAAGCATAAAACAGTGTAATAACACACCAGAAATTAAAATACAAATAAAGAAGCCCTAAACTAAAAATTACAGCTTTATCTTTCACCATAAAAGTAAGCACTGAACACTATTCCCACACAGAGAAGACCCCACAAACTGAAAAAGGAGAACGTTTACAACATAGGACCAGGAATTTTTATATGTTAACACTTCTAAGATATCCGTCTCTATTAAACAGAAGTCACAAATGAAGCACAAAATGTTGTGTCCCCCCTGAGCATCTGGTGAACCGTGTGTGCATGGAGCGTCTGCTTGGTAGAACCTGTCACATCCTTTCAGTGGAGATTGCACTAGAGGAGGTGGGCACGTCATCCCCTGGGGTGCCTTATTGCATTTCGTCTCAAAGGACAAGCAGGAATTGTAAAGAGCAGGCTACCTGTAAGAATGACATGCTAAATATTAATCTGTCAGTCCTAGAGTGCGGTATAAATTTAGTTGCTATGCAAACCATTTGGAGGAACAGACTACACAAAAAATAAACCTGTATTATAAATGAGAGCTACAGTCATTAAACCCAGGTGCTGCAGAGAGAAATCTGGGTGGAGGGAAGTGAATTGTCATGACTGCAAATGAGAGCTTGTTAAGAGAATGATCCACTCCCGTCGCAATCCTACTACCACTCATCGCTAACACAGCACAGTGTAATTACCAGAGAACCATTGTCTTATTTACCGCAAACGTAACTGAACCATTAAAGCAGCAGAAATGTCATTGCCTCCTAAAACCACATTCTCCATATTCAACCTTGTTTACAGCCGTCAACCAATTATGGCTTGCAAGGATAAAGTGTGGCATAGCCTTCAGGAAGCAAAGGGTTAAAGTGCCACTCCTAAAGAGCTGGAGGAAAATGCACAGGATATAAACATCTCAAAATAAAGTCTTTTTCTACTCAACTGTGCTTTAAAAGCAGACATGAAGTTTTCAGGAACATGCGATAAAGCCATTACTTCAACATATAGAACAGAACAATTCCCATTCAAAACCAGCAACATGACAACAGTTACCATTCCATAAACTGTGGTGGCATCTTACTGGTCTTATTGGACAAAAAGCAACATCAGTAGTCATGTAATAGGGCACATTAAACTGCTAATATGGATAAATAGGAACTCAAGAAATGAATAGACTTACTACAAATTTACATTAAGATTTTTGAAAACACTGAAGCCAAGCCAATAGAATTTATTAGAACAGAATACATCAAAATGCCAACTAAAAAGTCATTTAATTTCAAACCACAGCCAAGATTTCTTAAAGGGCGTACAATAATACATAACATCTCAAATACATTCTGCAACAAATAATCAGCTTTTTTCTTAACAATTAACAATTCTTGTTGTAGTATAAAGGGGCCCAAGTTTCTAGATGACCAGTAAAGTAATTATTGCGTATTCCCTTGCTGTCAGAGTCCTTCACTTTAATTACTTATAATTAAAGTTACTTGCTCAGCTTAAATACCCATTTATACGTACACAACTTTACTACTTTTCTTACAAATCAATACAGATTACAAAATGACAAACAAGAGGGAACACAAAGCTAATATTTTTATTTTAAGGTCAATTTTTTTTAATTGCATTAATTCTAATTAATAAGGTCATTTCCTGCGGTCTAAAAATATATTCCCTATAAAGAACTCTCTCCCTCAAGTATATAAGGTCCCCTAAACACATAGTAAAGTAGACTGAACCGAATTCAGCACAGAATAGATACCGAAAATGGGCAAAGTGGTAATATGCAAGGCATCAAAAATAACAGAATAAGGCAAAGTAAAGTTCAGTCAGAACACTTTAAAGCTTTTCTCTTGAAGCACCTGAAGAACACACTTTTTTTTTCTTTAAACTATGTAAATGTAGGAGTATAAAATTAAGGCAGTGCACTAACCTACTGTAAATAATAGAAATATTAGTCAAAACGTAGTTCTGCAACACTACTGGAGATACAGAGCTACAGACAGAAAGCTTACATGCAGTTCACAGATCCAAGGTCACTTACTTTAAAGAAAGGGGGGCTTAATACTTTATGAAATACTCAATGACAATGGACTGAAGTGGGTACTGTGGTTTGCCATATTGCTAATTCTATAGTTCATATTCTTTTTCTTGTAAATCCCAAAAACAAATTCAGTCTAAATTTACACTTGGACCACTAGATCAGAACTGCTCATACAGCTATGAACAGTTTTTACCAATACACTGCTTTATGAAGTGTATACAATAGTGTTGCAAATAAACCTAGCCATCTGATAAGACTCAGAAGTTCCAACTTGAATTATGAAAATGGTAAAGTACCAGAACACTAAAAATCAGCATTGATGGCCCCAAATAGGGTCAGATTTCCATGAAAGAGGAAAATTAAAAATGTATCTTAGGTACAACACACATTCGAAGAGCAAGTTTCCATAACCCTGAAAGAATACAGTACCCAAATATTCAAACGATTACCTTGAAACGCTTTTCATAAAAGTATACATATCATTTATCATATCATTTATCCAATGTTACTCTTTTCCTGGAATATATGTGTTAAGATGCTTTACTGCCAGGAACTAGAATGGCACCTTTGCAACTCCGTATAGCTCCCTCTGGCAGCACACCATTTTATATTGTATCAGGCCATTCACAAAGACCCTTTCAAAAAGAACCCCAGTCAGTCAGTCAGTACTTTTACAACCGAATGTCATTTTATCATGACTACCCATATATTTAATTACATACACAAGAAATCAGGGAAATAGGGAGAGTCACCACACTACATTTAAAGCTAGAAGAGATAGGACTATTAGTGAATTAATCCAGTTTACTTTCAATAGCAGTTTCATCCGAACAGCAAGGTATATTTAAAATAACAATAAATGATTATAGCAGTAAATGTAGCACTGTGCCCTTGACTTAACCATAGCAATCTTTAAGAGACTATAGGTTCTTCCAGACTTGGTGAGACCAGGGACATAATGTGAAGGTCACCACCACAAAAAGGCTTTTGCTTAAGAATGTAACGATTGAGTATAAGAGCATAAAAACCCTGAATAAACTTCAACATCCGGAAATATAAAATCCTTTGCATCGGTGTGTAAATATTCAAGAAAGTCTCATTTTTAAAAGTCAAAAAGTTGAAGTTGCACAGGAACGGTTCAGAATATGGTATAATTTTAAAGAAATATATATCCATATCTATAGGCCTGCCACACACCCCAACTAGAGTTATAATAGAGTTTAACACAAAAAAAGCCAAATAAAATTCTAATCTCCAGAATTCACGTCAAAACAACACTTTCAAAAACAGGCCGTATCTCCTAATAGGAGCCTCATTACGTCAATGATATTACAGATTACCCCATTAAGTGTGCTGATTAAATAAAAAGAATATTACTGTTATAGGATCTGACAACAATATTTTTTATCTGTTAACTGTAAACAGTTCTGCAAAGTAATCTTTAAATATTTTGCTTAGGTAAACTTTACACATGCATGCAAAGTCAGTCACTGCTATATGAGTTCAATACAACACTTCACATTTGCCACAACTCGTAGATAAAGTTATCGCAAACTTTATTAGACATAGACTATTGCCAGAAATGCACTAGTTCCTTAGTGTTTTTTTTAAGGGAATGTGAAATAGCTGAGGGATTTAAAGGGGGGGGGCAACTTAATCATAAAAATTCAGTAGCTCGTCTATGTTATAAACCCTATTCACACATGATGCTCTTACTGCACCTTCCACATTAAATGGTGACAGATCATTTGGTATCTGAACACATACGATGTTTAGGAATCTAAACCTACAGAAGCAAGGCTTATTACACACAAATGTGTTATAGTTTCTACTAACCACCAAACATAGCAAAGTATGAAGTACAGAGTGAAGAGTCATCCCAAAGCTCACACCAAAATGAACCTGCATAAGAACAGTTTGGTGCACAATACACCCAGAAGCATACAGTAGTTTACTCTCTATTCCACCTACAATATTTTAACATATTATCCAACAATTTAAAGTTCATTAACCAAACCCTTTCCTCAAATAAGCGTTGGTTCATAAAGTATTTACTAGTACGCCTGTGTATAAGATGTTCACCCTCAAAACTTATTACTGCCTGGTGTTTCCTATAGCAAAATATGTATCGTGCTACAGGCAGAAAGGGCATCTCCATAGCACACGATGTAGGCATAATAATGGGGTGAAGATAGACAGCTCCATAATAAATGATGGAGGAGCAGTGGTAGGGGTGAAGGAAGGTAGATCCATGCTACAGGGTGTAGGAGACTGTGAAGGGGTGCAGGCAGGCATCTGGATAATGAGGAGGTGACGGAGGGCAGCTCAATACTATAGGATGGAGAAGTGGGTGAGCCCTGGCACTGCCACTCACAGGGAGTCCTGGTGGCCGGGTAAGTGATAGCAGCCGGAGATGTTACTGGAGCTGAGGCACACTATGGACACAGCTGGGGATGCTGTGCGATCAGCACTCCCGAGTACCAGCCTTACCGCGGGTTCTGCGAGTTCCAGGTCACCGGCTCCAAGATCTTGCCGAGTGCCGCAGACACCCGGCACAGAGCGAGCAGGAGCCCGAGCAGATGCCGGAGACCTTCCATTCAAACTCCCGACGGGTCAACGAGCCTGTCCCGGAGTCCCCAAACTTTTCCCGTCCAATATCCGAACCCGCCCAAAGCTCCGTCAGGTATCCAGGCTTCCCATCCCCTAGTTCCGGAGCGATGATTGTAATCCCCCTGACTCCTCTGATCCCGGGGGCTCCTCACGGCTCCATGTAGGCTCCGATTAAATACAGTGCACCTCCAGCCTAGAAGTCCCGCAGTGTAAGTGTCTGGGCTCTGCCTGCTCCTCCGCTTCTTCCACTCGGAGCAGGGACTCAGCTATGATAGAGCAGCAGCGATCTTCTCTCCTCCAGCCGCACGGATCAGACTGATGCACAGGGCACCCGCCGCTCGCATCACCCCCGCCCCTGCGGGTGTGGCCTCAATCATCGCGGCGTCTACCAATGGTAACGCAGCGATCAGGGTCTCAGGCCAGGCCACGCCTCCTGCTCTCATGAGAGGCGTGCTCGATTCATCATGACCAGCCCTTCAGATGGGGCTGAGAGAGCTCCCCTGTCCCGTGTCAGTGTGCATGGCGCCTACCGAGCGTGTATACTACGGAGGGCTGGTACTGTGTTACTGCGTGTACACTACTGTACATCACTGCACATCACTGCAGCACCAGCAGGACGCATCAGAGATTTAGGAGAAATGAGACAGTCCATCTAATGTGAAGACAGAGGCTGTCTCACCGACTAGTATCACAGTCTCCGTTTATCACATTGTTTGGATTTAACTCTGTAGCTGGGTGATGTCTACCATTGCTTGTCTCACTCCCTGGAGCGGCAGTCTACAATCTCTCTCTGTTCTGCCTGTGCCCATTATATCTCAATGTAACTAGCAGTACCATAGCAATGGACGCAGGCTTGCTGTAATAATGTGATTAGAGAATGAGTGGGCAAGGAATGGCATTGTTGCACTTGTTTGTAGTAGTCTATTGTCTTGAGACTACATTATTTCAGAGACTTTCCCCTCATTGAGGTGCCAGTGTGAATAAGACAATGGACAGGTCATCTCCTGACTTGTGCACATTGTCCCTCCCCTCAGACTGGCTCTTTTCTGCTTCCTGCACAATGAGAAAGCTCTTTTCAGCTCTGTGTAAACTTGTTAGTTTAGCTTCTTGTTATTCTACACCCTAAATAGGCAACCGGTGATCTCTCTCATGTGTCCTCTCACCTTTCAGTTCCCAGGAAACCTGAATTCTCACATTTTATTACAACAATCTGAGTGATTGTCATTGGATTGCATTGCTGTGACCACTTAGGAGCAAACTTTTCTAATGCTATTGACATGTACATACATTTTCCTGTGGTCAGCTTGCTAGTTTTCAACAATACACACAAAATATATTAATGGGGAGCTTTAACCAAGAAGGACTTAGCTTTCAATATTTACAATTAACCACTTTGATTAATGGTCTTTTCACAATTAATAAATGTTATTTTACAGAGATCATCTAACCCAGGTATGCAATTCATTGTAACAACATATGCAGAGATCTAAATTAAGAAATTATATCATTTTATTAAAAAGTTTATCTATTGTAGTTCTTTGGTGCATATATTTGAAGTATGCAGAGACTGTCAAAATGATTTACATTAAATCTGACCATGATTTATTTTTTGGAGGATCAATAAGTAGACATGTCCAATAATTTTATTTAAATTGTGAAAAAAGCTCATTTGTTATTTTAAATATAATAAAGGACTGCACATGCTATGTTCTCTTTTGATAAGAAAACGGTACATATTAATACATGTATAAACAATTTAAAGTTATAAAATGGTCAGTTACAAGCACATTCTGGCAATTTAGAGAAAGTAACAGACTTAGATTTGTAGTTTGTTTTCAGTTTGTGTAAATACATAATAGGTAAGTTTATGTGGGTAAGGGGTATAGAGAGGATAAAAACAACACAACCTGGTTATGAAGACAGAATATTTATATTTTGGAACAAATTATGTTTACATGTAAATAAAAAAGACAAGTGTACTTGAATCAGGATATATTGGCATTGCATTACATTTCTGAAGGGCACTATATTTTTTTTGCAAACTTCTGCATGATAGAGAAAAAATTAGCTGTCTTTAAGATTCAACAATATCTTTAATTATTTGACTAATAAAAATAGTGGATTGAAGGATAGTGTAAATTTGTTAGGAACTGTACTAACATGTTTGAAATAAGGTGAGGTCTGAAATTCATTGGTTAATAATGACAAGTTTATGGGCATATTAAAAGCTTCCTTTATTTTTAGGTCATATTAGTGGGATTAAAAGATGCCCGGGTGACTGTTTTATATCTCTGATTTATAAGCTAAAATCCAGGTGGTTGAAGTTTCTTGGGATTTTGTTTGTGTGGTTTTGTTTGAGTGAAAGTATTTTTATTGCAAACAGACAAAGTTGTTTTTTTTTTTTGTTAATGCCATTCAGCTTTTCCTCCCTGTCCAACAATTGTAGGCAAAGTTTACTTTAAAATACAGTATTTAAATGAGTAGTTGACATAATGATAACTTATTACACACTTGTAAACAGGTT
The DNA here is from genome assembly GCA_011038615.1 of Limnodynastes dumerilii. NCBI lineage: Eukaryota > Metazoa > Chordata > Amphibia > Anura > Limnodynastidae > Limnodynastes > Limnodynastes dumerilii. The sequence continues at coordinate 139,048 of WWET01000460.1, read as the reverse complement.
TACACAGATATATAAACGTAATTACAAATATTTGTTAAGATGTGAGAACAGAAAGAAAACTACTATTGCCATCTTTTCATTTTATTTTATACATTATATTTTTTGTTACTTTTTAAATCTAAAAATGTAACATTATTTAATTTATTGTAGTACATATTTAATGAATATTTGGCAGTACAAAAATAATGAAGTTTAATACCACATTCATTTGGATGCAAAAATAGACTTTTTTTTATTATGTAGTGTTAGCCTAAATTAAAGCAATTTGTGCCTGGCTACATAGAAGTCTGCAGGCAAAAGGCCTAAATATTTGGGATAAAATTAGCGGAGGGAATGTAAATGAAACATGAGTTAAGTTGTGTTTATTTGTCAGTTACTGAGAGGAGTACTAAGGCAATACAATAAGGTGTCCACAAACAGGTTACTAATGCACTCTCAGCTTTCCTGGGGAGGGAGAGTAAGAATGTAAGAAAGTGCTAAAAACTTTGAATAAACAGATTAACAGGCAGCTGTGATTTGTGAAGTCACTCCAGGCAATGAGCAGAGAGGGGGAAATATCTTTAGGCAGTGAACAGAGCTGGGAATGTAAGTGATGATTGAAGGAAGTCCTTTCTGTTAAGTTATCTGATTTACAAGCTATCTGTTGGTTAGTTGCGCTAGATAAGAATCTCTGAACCCATTGTGAGGTGTTAAGGTAACAGCTTAATAAAAAAACAAAAACTGCTTTTTAAGGTAATATGGGGATTAAACCTCTGATCCTCAGTCATATGGAGTTAGATTACATAGCAAAGATGAAGAGTTAACCAATTAAAGACTACCACTTGTGTATATTCACTAGGCCAACTTAAGTTACTCCTCTATTTAGGGCTATTATGAACAGTACTAATGGATATTAGTAAATAAATCAAGAAAATTGTGTGTGTGTGTATATATATATATATATAAGGGGTGCACCCACTATAGATATAATGTCCACCAGGTACACGACAATATATTTAGATAAAAATCTACTAGTATCGGATAACTGGAGTCCGAAAGTCAGCACACTGTAAAAAATTCTTAGACAACAAATATATACATGCTTAAATCAGTTTTAATTGAAAAAACCATCATAACACCAGATTAGACCCCAACAAATACAAAACACATAAAGTGCTCTCAAAAAAGTGCAACAGTGCAAAAAATGGATAACCAGATCCATCAATTCAAAGTGCAGCAATATATCACAAAAACAGTCCCAAGTAATCAATCATGGGTAAGGATCTCATGATCCATAGTAAGCAAATGTTGCATCCAGTACAGGGTTCGTCAAAATAGTGTTAGTCCCGACAGCTCTTTCGGCTGGATTGCCGTCATCAGGGGATGCATCACCAAACATATTGCCACATCAACCGGAAAACTGCAATGATACACTGTGTGAAAAATTATCCTTAAATAGGAAACATAATTACCCTGTTCCCTTAAAGGAGAACTTAAGTTTATCATGTTTTTATAACCCTGTGTCTTTAAATTTTTGTATATTTTTTTAGTTATCACCTAACAGAGAAGCCTTGTAAGTGGCAGGTGGCTTATCATGTATCTGCAGATATCTGTAATTAATTCTCTGACTTTCATTTTAAAGATAGAAGGTTATGGTTAGTCGCTGGGTAATGACTAGAGTGCCAGGCCTTGTTTTGTGTATATATATATATATACATATATATATATATATATATATATATATATATATGT